>JAHBCN010001816.1:106309-127733 GCA_019359885.1 Listronotus oregonensis | reverse complement strand
TGGCAGTAGCTAAAATTTTAATTTATTGTAATCTACGCAATTGACCAATTGATGTTTATTAATTCGTCACCAAATGTTAATGTTTTTAAAGTGTAATTAACTCTTAAATGTTTTAAGTACTGAGGGATTGTAACTAAAAGTTATTTGGGTGTCCTAAAAGGTCAATATTTTTCGTATACCGGTAGGCACGTTGGCCCCTTACGGTTTTAATAAGAAAAAATAAAATACAAAAGAGCGTTTTTAAAGAAAACCTTAAGGGCGTTCTTCGGTTCGATTTTGGTTAATTACTTTAAGTGAATCAAAAAAAATCAAATGAAAATACTGTAAGAACTCAGTTGCCATTTTAATCGTTCACGTTTTGTTGATGAAACTTATGTTCCTACAGTTATTTTCCTTGATCCACTAAAGTTGATCAACTAAAATTATCCGCCCAAAATAGACATTCCCCCTTTGCATAAATTCCCGAGAAGCTGAAAATTTACATGATCGTTAGGATACCATTATAATGAAATTTGAAAAGTCCCCATCGATCTCATGTATGCAAAAAATTTTATATAAGATCAAAATTCGCGAAAATGTGTTTTTTTGGATTTTTAGCGGTTGGTTTTATGATAAAAATAGCTAAAACAAAAATTGTAGATGCAATTGTCTAAAAAAATTGTTCCACACTTTTTTCCTTAAATACGCCATTTCTGAGAAAAAGCGATTCTAAAATTTACTAAAGTTATATTCCGTATGCTATGCATACGTTTCCACGCTACTACTTGTAAGGTAGTGTACTTGACGCTTTTTTTTAACGTGGTTTTCCATAGGCTACTTCACGGTCTATTTTATTAAATCTAGTAGAACAAAAGGTCTTCTTCAATATCTTTTTCTTCTTTTTCTTCTTCTCTTTCTGCATCACCTTCTTCTTCTTCCTTAGTTGATATAAAGCAGACAAAGGGAATGCCACTGTAGCCCATAGATGCAATCACTTACGATCGGAAAATAGATGAAGTTCTTGGGAAAAGGTAAATACAGATCACTTGATCAAGATCCACAGCATACATGGAAAACATAATTTACAGGACCTTAGGAAATACAAAAAAATTTTGAAGATGAAACAAGAAAAACTTAACACCACCTAACGTAAACCTCCTCATCTCTATGGACTACCGAAGATACACAAGGGCAATATACCTTAAGGCCCATCACCAGTTCTAGAAACGCCACTGGCAAAACACCTTTTAGACCTAATTAAACCACTGGTCGGTAAGTCTCCATCTTTTGTTAAAAACTCTAGTCATTTTGTTGACATTCTCAAAAATGTAGAAATAGGACCAGACGATACTTTTGTTATTTTGATGTGAAAGCCTATACACAAACGTACCAGTGAAGAATCGTTAAGATTATCCAAGCCAAGCTTTAAGAAGATAAAACATAGTAGAACGCACCTCTGCCGCTGGATGGAGTGATGGAGTTGTTGGAGCTTGGCCTCCCTAGTTCCTACTTTCAGGTGAAAAAATGAGTTCTACGGCAGGATGATCCCATCCCATCGGTGTCCCAAGTGGTAGCAAATATTAATATGAATGGTTTGAGGAACATGCAATTAAAACTGTAGTAATTAAACCAAAAGTTTGGCTAAGATATGTTGACGATAATTTTATTGTATGGTAGGTAATGACGAAGAACTTGAAGGTTTCTTAAAACATCTAAATTGCATCCGACCTTGTATTAAATTCACAATGAAAAAGAAGCAAAATTCGTCACAATGAGAAGAAGCAAACTTCGTCCTATCTTTTCCCCGACGTTCTAGTCAAACGAAATAATGGACATGTACAAACCTCGGTATACAGAAAACCTACCCACACTGGACAATATTTAAAACCAGAATTCTAATCACTCTAACGAAACCAAACAGGGGTTATAAAAGTACTCTATATAATCGTGCAGTGACCTTATGCAACAGTAGGGGAAACCCTGCAAGAAAAAAGGTAACATAACTAGGGATATTAAGCAGAACGGATACAGTGAGAGACTAGTAAAGGGAAAAAATCGAAAAATATCAAAATAAGACAAGAAACTCTAACTTGAACGAGGCCCCGTGACCAAATATTTATGACAATTCCATACATTAAAGGAACTTCGGAAAAGATCCGCAGAATCGCGAATAAGTATAATATTAAAACGCCACTTAAATCATATACTACTCTAAGAAGTATTCTTACTAAGACGAGACCAGACAACAATGTTTCAAATAATGACTGTATCTAACCAATTCCCTGTGAATGTGGTGAGGTATATATTGAAGAAACAAAGAGACCACTCAAAGTTAGAGTTAAAGAACAAAAAACATACGGAACGAGGTAAAACGTCGAAGTCAGGGATTGCCGAACACGCTTGGTCAAAACAACACCGCATACAATGATCGGAAGCAAAAACCATTTATAAAGAAATCCACTGGAAGAAAAAAAAATTTAAAAAAGTTGTAATAATTTTAAACAACCAAAATGTATTTAGCAAGCCTAGCATCGATATTCCGAATATCTGGCAGCCGTTGCTGAACCGTAAAGAGTCGGTTAAGCTTCGGTGAACAAGGGATAATATATAAGTCGTAGATTTTAGGAATAGTTTATAGTTATCACTTGAAAACGGTTGGAGATACATCACTAACCGAAACGTTGTGTAACAATTTACAAATAAAGACAATCATTTTAGTGTTATTGAAACCATTACATTGTCTAACACTTTCAAAGAAACATGTGAATCCATTATTTTTTTTAATAATCTGTAAGTATCCGGAATTGCTGTTTCAAAAACACAATAGTTTATTATAACTTCTAATCAAACTTTGTATTTTATTTGGATCTATCAGGCTTTTTCCAAGTGGTCCATGAGACAAAAAGTTTGGGGACCTATGCTGTGCCTATGGTGTACTCTAACATCAACAAATAAATATGTAGGTCATACAAAGGTTACAGCTCAATGTACTTTCGATTTAATAATTATAAATAGCTTTAATCTGTTTTTTTTTTTATAAACAAAGTTATTAAATTCTCAATCAAAAAATATTAACGAGTAAATAAGTTATTATTAGTCGCAAAATATTTTGCACGATCATAACATTTTTATGTGACAGAAATTTGACCACGACCCACCAAATAAAGATACGAATATATCAATTAAGCGATCCGGTTATACAAAAAAAATATAGAAAATATGACTTTAAAAAACATAATATTCTTATAAAGTGTCTCCCAAAAGTCCCGGAATGTGCAATTATCTCATGAACTATTGGGACAAACTGTATAAATTTGAAACTTAGAGTGCAAATAACATTCTGCGTTAGCTGAAAACACTGATGACGTTGCCAGATGTTTTACTTTTAAGAATTCAGTGTCAACTTTTTACTTTAAATAGCATATTCATTTTTTATTATTTTTTCATATTTCCTTCTAAATTTGCCGTATGTTTTCTCAGAACCGGTATCCCATATAAAAAAATAATTGCCGCACCTTATTACTTCTGGTTCTACCTTTTAAAATGTATGACAGATAGGACACTGAAAAAATTAGATTTGACGTATTATTATTTGTCTAAAATAAGTTACTTAAATAAAAGAGAGAAAATTCTATTAAAAAAACAGACGCAACTTCTTACTTGTTTATTTAATAAGCCATTTTGGACAATTATTAAAGTAAACGTCAAATCTAATTGTCACTATGTCCTACCTGTTACAATTTTAGAAGGTAAAGACCAAAAATAACAAGGCGCGACCTTGATATATTTTGTTAACAGTATACAGCAAATTACCCAGGGAACCCGAAAAAACAATAAAAAAGTAAGTATTCCATTAAAAAGTAAAAAACCAAGTTCTCGAAAGTGAAACATCTTGCACCGTCGCCTGTAGTTACACCGCACGCAGAATGTTGTTTTCCATCTAAGTTTTAGTTTTCATACAGTGTGTCTAAATAGTTCGTGAGATTGAATATTCCGGGACACACTGTATAACCTATGCAACTATTGATGAGAAGACGCAACGTGCAAAACTCTAGAGACCAAGCAGCAGTGAAGACCTTGGGGTGAAATTTTATTTTAAATAATATAAGATAATATACAGGTGTCCAGAATATGTGGGCAATCTCTCGGAATCTAGTAGAAAACCTAAAAATATTGTGACAAGTTCCCATAAACTTTTTTCCCCCCGTCCCGCCCCTACGAAGATACAGGTACATAACAAAACGCCCCTGGAAATCTTTTTTTTTTTTCTTTTAAAACGGGGAAAAATTTTAATTTTTAAAAAAAGGGTTAAAAATTTGTTAAAAGGGGAAAAAATTAAAAATCTTTTAACTTTTTTTTGGTTTGGGGACGGACAAGTCGAAAATTTTTTTCCCCTTTGTAAAAAGGGAAAATAATTTTTGGAAACTTTTTTTAAAAAAAAAAAGGGTTTCTTGGGCCCGGGAAAAATAACGGGTTTAAAAATTAAAATATTGTGTTGGGAAAAATTTCCCCCATTAAAAGGGGTTTTTTTTAAATTTGGGAAAAGTCAATTTTGGGGCTTTTTTAAGTCTATTTTAAAGAAAATTTTCTATGAACGTTTGTCCTAAACGTCAATTTTTTAAGATAAAAATTGGTAAAATTTTCCCAAAAAAAAAACCCATTTGCTTTTGGGTTTTAAAAAAAAATCGTTAGAAAACTTTGCATAAAATGTTTAAGACTTAAAAAATAATTTTAAAAGGGGAAATCTTTGGCTTCCCATAAAGTTTTCCAAAAATGGGCAGGTAAATTCCTGGCCCAATTCCAAATTTTAAAAAAATTTTTTTTAATAAAAAAATTTCTTTTGAAAATTTAAAATTTTCCCTTTTATGAAATACCCAGGTGGTATTCCAGGGGCCCTCGTGGGGATTTATTTTGGGGGGCACAAAAAATATAATGAAAAAAGTTGATGATTTTTTCCTTATTTAAATGTAAAGTCCATTCTTCTGTCCTTTTTTTTAAAAAACGAATCGTCATTTTATTATCAAAGTCAGGTATAGATTGTAAAAATTTTTTTTTTCAATTGATAAAACCTGGGCTTTAAGCCTGTCTTAATCGTATTTCCCCAAAAAAGTTTTTTGGAAATTTTAAAGTTGAAAAACATCTTTTTGCTTACTTGTTTTAATTTTTTACAAATAATATCTGCGAGTTTGTAAGTTTCTGAAAACACAGTTTTTAAAATTATTGTCGGTTAAAAAACATTAAAAAGGGGAAAAAATCCTTCAATCCTGCCCTATCGTCCCTGTCGTAAATGGCTTTTAGTTCAGTTTTTTTAAATTTAAATCTCAAGCATGGGATAAGGAAATTTACTGTTAAAAAAAATGTTCTTGGGGGAAAAACCCTCTGAACTTTTTTAAAAATTTTTTAAAAAAAAAAGTTTCCTGCACTTAAATGGGGCTTTAAAATCAAATCTGTCTCTAATTTGGGTTAAAAATTTTTCACACACTTCCTTCAAAGGGGCATGTCGCGATTCACCAACAGACGCGTGCTTCTGTCTTTTTTTGGCAGGTTCTTCTTCCTCTTCAGGTTCTAGGTGATCGTGTTGATCTAATGCGGATAATTTGTTTCTCCAAACTGTTCAATTGCATTTTGAATTTGTACGCTGTCAATACCTCTGGTTTGTGCTTCATTAAAATATTAACATAGGGCATAATGAAATGAAAGAATTTTAACCAGTAAAGAAACTCTGCACTATTTAGATGATTTAAAAGTCGTTTGCTTCACCAAGTGTTGTGGAATCCGTGCTATCATTATCTAAAATTTGTTCCAAGCACTCCTTGAAAAAATTTTTATATTCAAAATAAAGTATTAACAGTCCTACTTTTAAAATTCCAGCGTGTAGGTGCAGCCATTATTGTCTTTATAGTTTTAGCATACCTCATCAAGCGCTGCTGTGCGTTTGCTGATCTTGAAAAGAAGCTTGAAAATGATTGCAAATTGGCAAAAGATATTTTAACTTTTTTATGACATTGTGCTGCCTTCTCCATTAATAAGTTAAATTGATGGGCATAGCAATGAATAAAATGAGCATTTGGAAATGACTTTTAGGGATCGCTTGAACGCCATTGTTTTTACCGCTCATCACTGCAGCGCCGTCGTAACTTTGAGCTATCAGTTTTGATTTTCTGAAGAGGGGAACTTAGAATGACATCAAGTTCAGCCAAAAGCGTTTTTGACAAATCGTCAGCCGAGTAGCCAGCCGGTTTAATAAAAGCCCAAAAACGTTCATATACTTGTCCATCAATGACATATCGAATTATAATAACCATTTGTTGCTGATTAGATGCATCAGTTGTTTCGTCAGCTTCTAAAGCCACAAAGTTTGCAAATTTTATTTCTTTTAATAATTCGATTCGATAAATCTCAAGCATAGCGTCCAACAACTCATTTTATATGGTTTTTGAAGTACTTTTAAAAACTTTCGATTCTTTTATATGTATACCAAGGATGGAGTCTAATTCAGCAGCAAAGTTTATTAACCCCACATATCACCACGGATTCCATTGAAGATTGTTTCTCGTCATGTCCTCTAAGCGCTAATTCAAATGCACCACAAAACTTTATGCACATAATCAGTCTTTGCAAAATATGTCTATTTTTTTGTACCTGTTCATTTGCTTCAATTTTTCCCGCACGTATGCACTGTCTAATTGTTCTCGTATGTTTTGTTTTCCCCAAAACACTAAAGTCCATGTATGATTTAAGATGGGAAACCGAATTTTCGTGTTTTTTTGCTCTGTCTACTATATGTTTTAAATCATCCACACCGTTTCAAAAGTCAACTGTAATTTCGTTTCTAAACAATATACACACAAAACAAAACAATTTATTTGTGACCAGGACAACCACAAATCCACTTATATTTATCGTAAATATTTTTGTTGAACACTCTATTATATGTTCTAGTTTTACTTGAACGAATACTATATCTAAATCAGGAGTAGATCGACCAATCTGTTTAACTAAAACTTTCTGTTCAAACGTCAAAGGGACGTTCTCTAAAATTGCTTGAACCGAATTTATTTCGGATTCCATTATCAGAAATACTTAAACATTCACCAATAATTAAACTTCATAAAATTATTATCATGCATTTCCGCGCGCAAACCACAAAAGTCAAAACCGCTTTTACTGGAGTTGGAGACACGCAAATTTGTGCCCATCATTCGGCTAAAAATTGCGAACGCCGAGGATGTGCGATCCTTCGCGATTATGGGCTCGAAAGAGCAAAATTCGAGTGTTCCCCGGAAATTAGTTTTGAGTGCGTTAATGCTCGATCCTCGCAGGTGTCGTGTAGGAAGTAACTTTTGAGTATACTTCATGGCAATAGACATAAACTCGAATGAAAATAAATATTACAAAAAATATTAGATTTAGAATTAAATAATATTTGAAAGAGCGTGGGCAGTGAAGAGGGTGGGCACGTTCCCCTGTGCCCCTTAAGACCGGCCGCCACTGTTTAACTGTAATTTAATCGCGGTACTGTGAGTCTGTAAAGAATTGCAAAACAAACATAATTATTTTTTATAAAACCATATGAGGAGTATTTTTGGTAGAAAAAAAGCTGGAAAAGACGTCACAAATATAATTTTTAATAAAAATCATAAATTGAACCCTTTTAAAGTTAAAAATCTTCGAGAAAACTATTGTTTATAATATGTTGTTTTGACATGCTAAAGGTGAATGCTGTCCGACAAGTTGTTTTTTCAAAACTGCAGTTTAAATATTTTGCAGTGATATTTTGGACATGTTCATTTCGTTGTCCCGTTTGAAATGAAATAAATATGAAAAACAACTCTGAGCACTGTGCTGAACGCGTGTTCTCGCTATTGGAGCAGAGAGTAGTGCGGGTGTTAAAGCAAGCGAGGAGCAATGTTAAACAATGCGCTGTACATTGTTGGGTGTCCGGACGTGTACAAAATTTTATGACAGACTCCTAACGTTAAAATAGGTCGATTCAAGTTAACTTCGTTATATTTAAAATTGCTTGATTTAACCAGTGAAAGCGTCATTTTTAAAAATAACTGCCCAAGCGTGCTAAATATTAATAAGTATATAGTCAGACACTATAAAATGACGTTTTTTAGTGTTGTAGTGATCGTCTATAAAGGTGACGTAATCAGGAAACATTTCTTTTTCAAAATATATTTAATTGATAAAAATTAGTACAAACCAACCATGGCTTAAGCTAGTTCACTCGCGACAGTCGTACACAAAATTATCGCCTTATCGCCAATCTCGGATGAACATGTTTTATCTTCGTCTCTTCCATGCCATCACGCGCCGAACTCGCCCATCTCTCTCTAACAAAAATTTATTGTTGAACGGGCCGGGACTAGTACCAGTACGGATCATTATATTTTTTCCTATTTTAGTTTAATTCTTGATGAAGTTTTTGGAATAGACCCCAAATTTAGTGCTGTTTCAAATAAGATAGAATATGCTTTACCTAAAGTTAGAGGTTCTGTCGGAGGCGGCTCACACAACACATAAGGTCTGTTCGTTATTCAGTTATATTTTACACTATTTTACACTTTTTGGACCCACCTAGTCCTAAAATACACCTTCCATAAGGGCGATTACGTAAAAAAAAGATTAAAATAGTGTACACTATTTTTTAATAACAAACAAACCTACTAAACTTTCAGAAATCAATATCTTTTTAACAAAACGGTCAAAATATCAGGGATTATTTTATTAGTTTTTTAATATTCTGATTTATATTGCATATTTAAAAAAAAAAATACGGGTAAAAACCGTTTTTGAGATATTCCGAAATGAATGCATGGCTTTCATACAAGACAGATATCGTCAATGTTAATTATGCACAATTGGATTGGTAATATCTCATGTCAAAGACGATAAAAAAAATCGTTTTTTCCAATTAGATTAAAGACACTTTTCCTACATTTCCATTTCATTTAATTCTTAAGAAAAGCTGTTTTACGAATGAATCATCTTAAGCAAATGTGCAAATTAATCGTCTTTCGTCAAAATACACTAGTTATTACTTGAAAAAAACGAATTTTGTCACTTTTTAATCTTTTAAGATTATAAATTAAAAATAAAAATTTCCAACCGTAGGATTGGAACAAGAAATAATCCACCAGTAAAATGGCCACCACGTTCTTCATCTTAATATGTGTGATTTGTTTTTGTGGGGTTTTCTTACAAAAAAATACTAAAAAACTTATGCTAAAAACACCCTTTTAAATATTGTGGAAACTTACGTCAGTATTATTACGCTCAAACAGATTGTCCAACGGTCCATCTAGTATTTTTTTAAGTATTTTTTCAGGTCATGTCACTCAAAAATATGTAAAGCCATGATTAATGGTATATGCCTTTAAAATAAAGTTAACTTTAAAAAGTTTTTTAGTTAATTTAACCCGGTTAAATTTCAATTTCTCCAGCTAATGTTTTAAAATTTTGTAATTTTACCTTTTCTAAAAACTTTTTTATTTAGAATAATCTAAAAAAATTACCATGAAAATTTAAAAATTTGGAAAAAATGGTTCCCCAACTTTATTTATCAATCAAGAACAACTATAAAGAAAAGTTTAATGTCAAAAGGGGAAGAAATAATTATGCCCTATTCATAACAGTAAGAATGAAAGTTATCTTAAAATCTGAATTTAACAATATCCAAAATAGCTTAAAATTTCTTGGAATATTTCAAGTTTTTATAAACTTATATAAAGAATTGTAAATAAACACTTGTTTGACTACGCGAGTAAATTATTTATAGAAATAACTCTAAATATTTTGATATATTTCCGAAAATAAACAAAACTAAAAAAAATTAAAACAACACAAAAAATAAAGGAGAGAAAATGGTCCATAAAATACAGCCCTGCGCAGTCTGGTCTGTAGTGGCCCGTGCGCCTTTTTTTAGACGGGCCACACACACTACCACTATACCCACTACCACCACCACAAGCGGTGGCAGCCACCGCACTGCGATATTCCACTCGACCCAGTCCGGACCCATGGAACAGCATTTTCATCCCTTTGGTAAATCTTTAGCGAAGGCTGGTACCTAGAATAAAGAACGGTTTACCTTTGTTATGGTTTCCTCCACCCCAAAACCAAAGACAACTATCGCAACGATAATGACAGCACTGCAGCCACTACGGGTACTACTAGGTTTAGGTTGGGGGGATAATTTGTATGGTGTCCTCTTTGGGAATTTCACGGGCCCGGGCAATGGGGACCTGGGCCAAAAACAGGGGGTGTTCTCGGGTTTCTTGCATCATTCCACACAGGAGGTGCGTTGTGTCTTTTTTTGGATTTTTTATGGGTAAGTAAAGTGTCATTTTTCGTTTAAAGTTTGGTGTATTTACTGATTTAAAGTTTAAATTTTGCCTCACCTATTACCTAACTTGCTTTGCGTAAAATTTGTATATGCCTTATATATTTAATTATATAAAACTCTTGATGTAGATACATATGTCTATTTTTTAGGTTGGTGCATTGTAGTTTGATTTTAAGTTATTGTTGATAAATTCAGATCCCCTGAAATTTATGCTAATAAACGATCTTAGACTAAATTTGTGTTATACGAATATTATATATCAATTTTTGCCACTAATGTGCTGTGATATTCTAGCATGCATCTATCTTTTTAGTATAGTTATATTAGGACTCTATATTTAAAAAGTATCATTATTTTTAAACCAACATTATACAATGTGATTGTAAAATATTTCCCCCTTTAACTTTTAACCTTTATTAATTTTTAAAACAAAACAAAAATTCTACAATGTATTGGAGCGATACATATCGGTGAAATGATACTCATAAAAAATTATCTGCTCTTTGGGTTGTAAAATTAATTTAAAATTTAATTTTTCAAATTTTTAAAAAATTAAAAAATTTTTGGGGTTTTTCTTATTTATAATTATATAGTTAAAATTACTTCGTGAGTGAAATTATTTAAGTAAAAATCACTGCAACTTTATGGAGAATAAATAACCGAGTTGCTTCTACAGGCCCCAAAAAGTTATATACCCCCATAAACAGGCTCTATTAATGTATCTTATTAGTTCAAAAAGAGGAAGAATAATACTTTTTATAATTACATTGTAATTGAATTAAATTTTGTGAAAAGTTGCAAAAAACTTTTTTACTTTTTTTCTAAATCAAAACTTATTGAACCATGCAACCAGAAAGTATCAAACACCCATCATTTTCTCTAGGCTTCTACAAAAACAATATATCGATCTATATTTCCTATTTTTTGTTTAAATAATTTAAATTTTTAAATTTTTGAAATTTAAATTTTTTTTGGTTTAAATAAAGACTATAAATGACAATAAATTAACATCTAACATTTCTTTTAGGTTGGTCTTCCTGTCTTAACATTACTTTTTTTGTTCTTTGAAATACTAACTTTTAATTAAATTATAAAGTTACTATGGTAAAATAAAACATTCGACTGGGTT
This sequence comes from Listronotus oregonensis, assembly GCA_019359885.1. Taxonomy (NCBI): domain Eukaryota; kingdom Metazoa; phylum Arthropoda; class Insecta; order Coleoptera; family Curculionidae; genus Listronotus; species Listronotus oregonensis. The sequence continues at coordinate 116,274 of JAHBCN010001816.1, read as the reverse complement.
AGAAGATCACAACTGAACCGAATCCCAGGAAAACCTGCATAAAATGACGTTTAATGTGATCAGACTGGAAACACTTTTAATTGTTAAAGTTTTTATTTCATACATTCTATTTCAAACAACATTTATTCAACAAATTTTTTACTTTTCACAGAATCTTTACCCTGGACCTGGACCGAAGCGATCCCGTTTGGTGAGAACCCAAAGAACATAGATGAACCAGGAATTTGCCACAACAACATAAAATGTCTCAACAGCTAAAACACTTCCAAAATCTAAAGAAACTTGAAACAATATCCTGCCTTTTTAAATTATAATTTAGAAAGTATACGTTATTTATATACCGCGTTTGATCTCCCTGCAAACATAACGTCAAATTTTGTTACTTTAAATTACGAATGACAATTTCTGATTCACCAAAAAAAAAATATGGATCCAACTCTCACATACAAACAACCCTGCCTTAACTTCAGAAAATGGTTTTATTGGGAAACACTTCTCTAGAAGTTGATTAAAAGGCCTTAGGGAGTATAGTCAAAGCGCAGTACTACTCTATCCATAGGATATATTATTTTAGACAGTAACAAGATATAACCGAACAAAAGTGGCAACGAATCATTGCCTCCAGTTAAAAACCATCAACAACCAAATACACACCTACAGCTTCATGGTTCAAAACAATATTTTTAGAATCCTCTACTCTAACAAATCAACAAGACTACAGAAGTTTGTCAATTTGTTGCTCAGATCACTTAACCAAAGTTGATCCTCTTCGAAGATATTATTAATTATACCACGCAAAAATAATTTACTAAAGAATTTCAGAATGCAAAAATATCTTTAAAATTTTTTATGGACCCCAAAAGCAGTCTGTAGTTTTAAGTATAAAACTTAAAATCATCTGCTAGGTTCTCCATAATTTCTAAAATAGTGTGTGTTCCTAACGCATAACTTAAAATCTACACATTCACTACACTTTTTTAACATGCAACATATTTCTTCATACAAAAAATTTATATCGCAATTTTTCATTTTAAAACTGTTTTTAGAAACTTTAGGACGTTACGACAGTTTTAGGCTTCACACGCCTCAATATATATATTTTTAAACAGCTCTGCCGACTAAAACTTTTTTCTTTTCGCTTTTTCTCACCCATTAGAACTGCTCCTTAAATACTTTTTTAGTTTGGTAGAATCAATGAACTGTTAACTGGAGAAAGCATCGATTTGGCATAAGCGTGGCATCATAAACGCACATTCTAAGGTTTTGCCTAGCGATGAATGAAACCTCTGTACTCCAACAATTAAATTCACCAAAACCCGGGAAAATGGTTACTACAGATACTATTTTGTCGTAAAGCGTGGCTGTCAAGTATCTTAATGTTTCATTTACTTGATAGTATATTATGATTAAATTTTACTTAATTTATTCTTAAAATTACATCAAATTAAGCTCTACTATTGTATTATAAACTGTGAATAATATTTGTTATATTTATTACTATAAAGTATTACACAGAAAAGAATTGATGTCAAAATACTTTTGTTTTTGGAAAGCTACTAATAAAGGCGCGACAACATGACAACAGTGCATTTTTCGTAAAGGAGTACTTCGGCCAACGACTAATAGTCGTTGTACTTCGGCTTCGCTCGACAAATGACACATCCAATATCCAATATGGCGTTTTAGTATAAATGTTTCTTGTTGTTTTTTGGGTTATTTTTGTGACAATTGTTTAAATTTTAGTTTTGTGTAAGTACTTTTAATAAATTAAAATGGTAAGGCAGTGCCAAGTGTGTAAAGTGACGGATATGATTCCTGGATTATCATTTCACAAGTACAAACTATGCTTGTACCATTCTATCGCCAATAATAAACACAAACCATGTTGGGCGCAGCTCTCGATTGCGTTTATGAATGAAATGCTTTCTCTATCTATGATGTCAGCTCATTGGGTAGAATGGTCCGTTTTGGCTCAAAAAGTTAACACGTGCTTTGGAAGCTACACAGTTTTTTCGGTAGATTGTGGAGGTGTGGATGGTTGGGAAGCCGGTAAAAGCCGGTTATAATTGCTTGTCGCCTAAGACTATCTGAATATTTTGATGAAAAGAAGCGCTTTTAGGTTTTTTACTGATTGGTGATGGTTTAGAGTCAATTAGAGCCCATATACCACCTTAATCATTTAAAAAAAGGAAGGAGAAAAGAAGATGTTAAATTAGTGTGATGTATTTAGTGTGTCCTGACATAGTTTTAATACGCATTTAACGAAAAGACAAGTATTGATTTACTCTTACTTTGCCTTGGAATGTGGAAATTTCAGCGGTATAATAATATAAAGTAATGCAAGGCGCAATTTTGGTATCATTCATCACTCATATTTAGGGCTTGTATTCATTATAATAACTGAGATAATAATCATCAAGACCTCATACTCTTTCACTCAAGCAATTCCAGTACTATAACTTCTGAACTAACTAAATATTTTACACGTAATATTTAATTAAAACTACCTACTATGATTAAATTCTTAAATTTTTAAGAAAAATGTTGTGCCATGAACCCAGTTACTAATTTTTATAAATTAACTTACGTTCCGTAAGAAATTAACTTTTTAAGTTTAAGATTTTTAGCCAACTTAATAAACTTAATAATAATTTTAAACATCTACTTATACTTACGAGTAAAAACGTACTACATGCACAACTTGGCAAAATTTAAACAACGTTAATCGGCGAACTAAAGAAGTTGAAGTTAATTAAATTAAAACATGAAAATAATTTAAACTAAACGACACTTTACTGATCCCTGAGCCAAAGAAACAAAAATGTACAGAAAACATTGATAAAGAGGACATTATCGAACATAAAGGTTAGGTTTTAGTGAAGTTTAGTTATGCATATATGATGAGTGTTCATATGTATATACACAAAATGAAATGGAATTTGAAATTAATTTATAATCGAAACTCAATGAAAATTGAAAGTGGGCCCAAAATTTGCAGCTCCATGTATTATATTCAGGTACTATTGCTGTAAATTGACAAGCAAGATCTGGATTTATTACAAGTAAGCATTTGGTATTTCAGTCTCATGATTATATACATGACGGTGAATGGTTATAAAACAAGTGCTGCAAACATAACCAACAAAAAAAAACACAAATTAGTTAATTAATAAAACAAAATGAAAGGAAAAGAAAAAGAACAACAAAAGCGTTTTGTTTTCTGTACAATGCACATGTGTTTCTAAAGGGTTAAGCTTTAATACTAACTAATCTAACATGTGATTGGTGTTATGGTTTTGTCCATTGATAAAGTAGTTATTTCAGCAATACATGGTTTGGTAGCCCAAATTAACTGTTCTTCTATGGTTAATTAAAAACACTATACTCAGACAAATAATTTACCATTTGAATATTGGCACATTAGGTGTTTTTAATTAATTGTAGCATAATCATAGCTCCTTTAACCTTGTACTGCTGAATTTAAAATAAATTCTCTATGATTGTGATAAGTTTATTTAAAAAAGTGATTTTTAGGGGTTTTATGGCATTTATTTTGTCAATATCTGAAAGAAAACGAAAAATCTTGTCAGTGGTTATAATTAATGATTTAATTTTGCCTTGTTCGCATTCCTAATCTTCGATTTAGGTGTCAAATCTTTTTGTACTGATAGTGCACTTGCCTAAAATATTAAATGTTCCTATGCGTTTGGACTCTTAAGGTGCGTATCCAATTTGGCGGGGCTGCCATAGGTGGTATGTTCGTGATCGTTGACAAAGAAACCGGATACCTAACCTGTGCGCGCGACATGGCGAACATTGTCGTGGTCTACCAGGTTTAGGACGCTGCGGGCGGCCACCTAGAGCCGCAGCCACGGTAAATGGATAAGCACCTTTAGGGCCACAGCATCTGTATCAAGAACGTATGACAAACACCTGACTTAAAGATTCAATCTTATTGGTTGTGTATGTCAGAAAACGACCAACATCAAAAAATAGGGTTGCCACCAAGTTTAGTATTTTAAATTCCCTGACAAATCCATCCAGGCATGACAAAAAAAAATGTTTGTGCGCATCGTGTCGCTTTTTTTATTCCTGAAGTTGTAAAAGGACAAATTAAATTTTTAAATAAGCAAATTTGATTGATAATGATATTTTGTAGAATACAGTAAAACTTGTCTATAACGGTCACCATAAAATTAAGAATAATTGGCCTTTATAGAAGGGTGGCCAGTATTGCCAGGTAACAGTTGTTCAACCATTCGAGGCTACAAAATTTTCCACTTATAAATTGCTTGCTGCCTCAAGTGCTTTTTGTTTAATTAACTTTTGCTTTGCAAAATCAATGATTGTAGAAGAATTGATCTAGTGTCAATCCTCCCGACTTCGAGAATTTACTCTTTTGTTCTAAATTAACACCTTTTTTAAACATTCGTTTTAGTTCAGCTTTATTCCTGATGATATCATTTATTTGGGATTTTCCAACCGCAAAATTTTCAGCCAGTTTTCGCGAACCCAAAGCGTACTTTTCACTTTACGCGATAACATCAAATTTTTTCTTTACTGACAAACCTTTTCGTTTTAGGGACATGATTAAACACTTTTCGATTCCGAACATGCTAACTTTAATCTTATCAATTTAAGACACAACTAAAAATATAATGTGAAAATAATTCCCCTATGGCCACTAATGAGATTTGAACCTGGCCATAAATATTGTTGTTGGGTATTTTCAAGTTTAAAATTTGCAGAATACAATCATAAAATAATAAAATAAAAATAAGCATAAAGAAATTCCGGCCAATATAAAAAGGTTGATTTACCTGAAATAGGTTATAAAAACTGAGATTTGTCTGGCCGTGGCTGTTTTATAAGGGTTTCCATTTACTAAGGGTATTTATATACGAAATTTCCTATAAAGTAGATTTTTGTTAGCTTGAAAGTGGCCGATAACGCAGGTGGCCGATATAAAAGGGTGTCCGTTAGCACAAGTTTTACTGTATTAAGATATTTCCTAATATTTCCATGACAAATTTGAAAGTCGCGAAAAAAATAAGCCAAGTTTGAATAAGAGGGAACAGTAACTGAACTGTGAATTGCAACAGCAGCATTGTTTAGAAATGGAAACGTAATGTTTATAGATTGATCTTTAGTAAAGTCTTTGTTCCCCCTCTAATGTCCAACGTCTATCCACTGAAAAGCGGAAGTTTTTTCTGTTTTAAAAAACTAAAAATTTATCGCTAAACACAAAGAGTATTATTTATAGTATTTAAATTTTTATCGTTGAAAAACTTTTAAAAAGACAATACAAAATCAGCAACGTTTTAAAGAGCAATCTTTTTAATGTGTTCTTTTTCTTGGGGAAAAAATAAAATGAAACAAAAAACACAAAGACAAGCAAAAGGCAAGACAAAAATAAAAATGTATGAACAATATATACAATCCTTACCGCCTGTGACTGTGAGAGTAGCAAATTCGTATTCCGCGACGTTGAATCCAGCATTATTGTGAGCTGTCACTCTTAAGTGGTACCAGACTGCCGGATCGAGATCCAATAAAACAAAGTTCTGACCTGGTTTAACGTTGTTCGAAACCTGGATCCATTCAGAACTAGTTCTGAAAGATTATAATAATTATAAATAAAAAAAGAGGGCAAGATAAAGCATCAAGGAGTAAGATTGATCATTGTGCCTAAAATTTGCAGAAAATTTTTCCAAAATTTAAATTTTATTTTTTCATTTTTTTTAAATTTTCAATTAAACAAAGCCTTACTTCTTTTTATGTTCAATAACAAAATAAAGCATTGGACATCCTCCATCGGACCATGCACTCAAGTGTAAAGTAATGCTGTTGGATGACACTTCGATGAGTTTGTCAGCGCTTGGTACCACTGGTTTTTCTCCTCTAGTTTTTGGGTTAAGATTGTCAGATGGGTCGCCGGTTCCAATGCTAAAAAAATAATAAGCAATAATTTATGAGATTCTTGGTATAAAATATACAGTTAGGCACATGGCAAACTCACAGTCTATTTTTAATAATAGTTTTTGTTTAGGTGGATTATTTATGAAACAGCAAAATTGTTAACAAATTTCTTGACTCTACCTAAGAGGTGTATCAAAGTTTTTTTGCTGTAAAAGGTTTTTTAGTAAGTTTATCGTTCGATAAGAGGTGGCGCTATTAGGTTTTTTATATTATTTTTCCTAAAAATGTTAGTGCATGTGAAGTGTCATGTAAATCTCTTGTTCGGATATTTACAGCTACTTAAAGTTGACATGTCACAGTATTTTTTACAATGTAAAAATTAAATATTGTACAATAATAAATTTCTTATTTAGGTGTAGGACCAAAACAAATCAGTGAAGTGAAGTTGGAAAACAAATTCGTGAACGGCCGTTTAAAGTGTAAAAGGACTTTTTACCATTAATTAAAATAATAGAGAGATGGGTTGCTAAACTGAAACGTGGTTATACAAGTCTCAAAGACGAGCCACGTAAAGGATGTTCAAAAATTGCATCTACAACAAAAATAAAGGATATGGTTTTGCAAGATCAACAATTTAGCAGAAACCCTGGAGATTTATATTATTACTAGAAAGCTGGTGCAGAATATATATTATATTACCAGTTAAAGAATAACATTCAAATGCGACTTTCTCAGTTACATTTGGAGCGTTTTAAAAAGAACAAAAAATAATTTAATGCATCATTTTATTATTAAGTAGGAGATTTGCGTTTACCATCGTGATCTTGAATCAAAACGAGAGGGTAAGAAGCGGTGTAAACCCAGAAGGTGTTAGCATAAGTTTTTTCTGGATGCAAAAGAAATTTTGTTAGAAGATTACCTTCCAACAAGAAAACAAAAGCTGAATGTAAAAATTCTTAAAAATATTTTTTCTTTAAGACAATGTTACACAGTACAGAGACTTATTTTTCCCACAAGCCGAAAACAAATATGATAAAATTAAAAGGTCATTCTTCAATATTTCACAATTTTAAATAAAAATTTGTCATAATAAAATATTTATTCAAAATGGCACTTAATTTTTTTTTTTAAAGTAACGTTGAAAGTCTTCTAGCAGTGTCCTTTTTCTTTTAAATTTTTTTGGGGCAATTGTTTTTTTTTTTTAAAATTTTAAAAAATTTAAAAGTTTGGTTTTCGGAATTTAAAGAACATTAAACTTTTTTTAATATTTAATGTCCCTTTTGGGATGAAAAAAAATTTTGGAAAAAAAGGGGAACTGGAAAAATTTAAAAAAAAACGCATTAAATTTAAAAAAATTCAATAAATAAAAAAATGCAAAAAAAGGGTGTTCCTTTGTTTGACCTGCTATTTATTTTAGGTGTTCTAAATGTTTCTGTGAAATTCCCGAAAAAATTACTTTTATCAAAAAAATAATAATACGGCTGGATTTAGTTTTCGACCGACGGTCAGCGCTGACATTAGTCGAACGTACCCCATATCTTGGGGAATGTATGATCAACTACAGTGCAAAGCTAATAGACTGCCACGCGCTCTGCACTATAAATAGTTGATCATAGGTACATTTTCATTAAAAGACTTAAAATGTCAGTGCTGACTGTGGGGGGAGAACAAAAACCAGCCTAAAAATTAATTTTTTTGGGTATTTTCTTTTTTTTTACTGTTTTAAATATTGTTAATTATTTTTTAAAAAAAAAATTTTTATTTGCTTCTAATAACGGAGGTAGAATATTCATCCCCAAAACCCCCAACCTTTTTTTTTTTATTAAAGATACTTTAAAAACCAAAAAAACATTGTAGTTGTTTATTGGCGCAATACCTAAATAACTTACCCTTACAACAATATTCTTTTTTTTAAAAATGGCGTACACAAGACGGGTTTAAATTAAACCTAATTATATTTTCTGGGGAATCCCCTTTTGTCTGGATTTTTTATTATTTCCCCATTTTACCCTTCTGTTCCCCCCGGGCCTTTGTCACATCTATCTGTCTTTTTTAAAATTTAAACAAATTTTAAAAAAATGCAATAACTGGGCCCCGGGAAACAAATTTTAAAATTTAGGATATTTATCAGTTGCAATTTTGTGTTTTGGTTATAAAAATTTAAATTTTAAAGCGCATTGCGAATAGCCTCCTGCCTTCTTACCTGTTTGCCCCCGGGGGGGTTAACTGATAGCGGGTTTTACACAACAATTTTTCCAACGTGTATTTGTCTGTTTAGGACCCCTTGCACATTTTCCCATTCCCAAAAAATTAGGCTTGTAGTGGATCCCCGTATCCATGAACTTGTTCTCCTCCGAATTTAAAATTTGGGGGGTTTATTTTGATTGTCAGTGATTCGTTGTAGTTGAAGTAAGTGTCACCTAAAAAAAATTTTAATAGTTTTCTAACTCTTAAACTTCTTTAATGGGCTCGAATGATTTTAATTTTTTTTATGTTAAAAATGCACATTGATAACTGTATTTTTATAAAAAAAAAATTTTACTGAAGAAATACATTATGGCGAGAATAACTGGAGAAATCACAACATTTCCCCTGGGGGGGCCCTTGGGGAGCATTTACAATAAATGATGTGTAAATGAATTTTGGGCCCAAATCTTTTTTCCCTTTTAAAAATTTTTCTCCAGCATCTGAAAATGACGCCCCCCAGATGAAAAACCCCTCAGGTTGCTGGCTTTTTTTTGGTCGTTTGTGTTGGCATTAAATTTGACGCCTAAAAATGCATTTTGGAAATTATATGATTTAACAAATCTCTAAAAAATTCGCATGTTATGGGGGTTTTTTAAAAAAAATTTTAAACCTAAATAAAATTTAGTTTTGACTTTTTGTCTGTACTTCAAATTAAAAAAAAAATAATGCAAAACTACTACTACTAAATATTATCGTGTTTCTAATGGTATATTGAATATAATCTTTAATTTTTAGGGACAGTTTTGAAACCCTGTGTAAAAAGCAAAAGGATTGCATGTTATAATTGAAACAAAAAAAAAAAATATAACTTTATAAAAAATTTAATGTGTTTTTATTGTAGTCTGTCAAAAGTCCCCGGGTTTAGTTCCCCTCCTGATGCTGGCTGCCCCCCCCGTCGGACGTGACCATAACCGGAAAAACCCGATCAAACCCGAGTACTCTGAACTACCCTACATCTCCCTTATCATTAAATGAACTCTAAACTATAATGACAAAAACATCTTAAACAAAACAGGTAAATCTATTACACAACGAAAATTATTTTTAAATCTAACTTATCTGGTGGTTTAGTTTTTCTACCAAACCGCGTTACAACAGGAGTGATAATACCGTTTTAAAAGGGGAACGTCTGATTCCTCATCAGTCTCAATGTCTAAGTAGTTGCTAGAACTATCACTATCACTGCTAGAATCCAACATCTCCTCAAATCACTATTTTCTAAAATCTCTGTATTTTGGATTTCTGAGGGGGAACACTGTTTGAAAACCTCATGTTTTTTTTTGAATCACTCTCACTATCTTCATACCCTTCTACCTCCTTCTTTTTATTTAGGTCATTTTCTAACTCTATATAAATTCTTTTTTTAGTCTTATTTTCATACAAAAAATGATCTGTTTTGTTTTTTTACTTAATTCTTTATTTGGGGTTTTGTCTATCCTTAATAAACCTTCTATTTCGAATGTACACAGATCCATTTGTTGTTTTTTAAATTTGTAAGCCCCCTCTCTTAACTTACTAATAACAATCGCAGGGATCCAAAAACCATTTGGTTTTAATTGAACATATACTTTTGATTGCCGACAAATTACTTAGGTTTTTTTACCCCTGGTTGTAGTAATTTTGTTGTCTAAATTGCATCTTGTTTATAGTTTTTTTGTGATTAAATACCACTTTTTGGTCCAAAATTTCTTAGTCTAAATAAATTTGTTCTCAAGGCCCGTGACATAAGTACCTGAGCAGGTGAATTATTTTCGGTATTGGAGTGTTTATTCTGTAATAATGCTAAGGGGTATGTCTTT
>JAHBCN010001816.1:0-106292 GCA_019359885.1 Listronotus oregonensis | reverse complement strand
AAAAAATTGTCAACAATTTCAACAAAAAAAAAACCATTTTACTAATATGTTACACAGACAAGACTTATTTTTCCCACAAGCCGAAAAACAAATATGATAAAATTAAAAGGTCATTCTCAATATTTCACAATTTTAAATAAAAATTTGTCATAATAAAATATTTATTCAAAATGGCACTTAATTTTTTTTTAAAGTAACGTTGAAAGTCTTCTAGCAGTGTCCTTTTTCTTTTAAATTTTTTTGGTGCAATTGATTTTTTTTTAATTTAAAAATTAATAGTTTGGATGCGGAATTTAAAGAACATTAAACATTTTTGAATATTTAATGTCACTTTTAGCATGAAAAATAGTGTGGTAAAGCAGGTAAATGGTAAAAATTTAAAAATCGCATTAAAATTGTTTAGAAATTCAATAAATATAAAATGCAAAAAAAGGATGTTCCTTTGTTTGACCCGCTGTGTAGTATAGGTGTTCTAAATGTTTCTGTGAGAATTCACAGCAAAAAAGTTACTTTTATCAAAACATAATAATACGGCTGGATTTAGTGCTCGACCGACGGTCAGCGCTGACATTAGTCGAACGTAGCTATATCATTGGTAATGTATGATCAACTACAGTGCAAAGCTAATAGACTGCCACGCGCTCTGCACTATAAATAGTTGATCATAGGTACACATTTTCATTAAAAGACTTACGATGTCAGTGCTGACTGTCGGTCGAGAACTAAATCCAGTCTAAAAATTAATTTTTTGGGTATTTTCTGTTATTTTTTACTGTTTTAAATATTGTTAATTAGTTTTAAACAAAGAAATTTTTATTTGCTTCTAATAACGGAGGTAGATACATTCATCTCCGAAACGTCAAGCCTTATTTTTTTTATTAAAGATACTTTAAAAACCATAAAAACATTGTAGTTGTTTATTGGCGCAATACCTAAATAACTTACCCTTACAACAATATTCATTTTTTAAATATGGCGTACACAAGACAGGGTTTAAATTAACAATAATTATATTTTCTGGGGAATGCCCTAGTCTGGATATTTATTATTTGCCTATTTTACCCTTCTATTACCTTGCGACCTTTGTCACATCTATCTGTCTTTGTTTACATTAATCAGAATGTCAAAGAATATGCAATAACTGGCTCTCGAGAATCGAATGTATAAGAATTTAGGATATTTATCAGTTGCAATTTTGTGTTTTGGTTATAATTTAAATTTTAAATGCGCATTGCGAATATGCCATGCCTGCTCTTACCTGTTGTACGCCGTGACGTATAACTGATAGCGGGTACCACACAACAATTTTTCCAACGTGTATTTGTCTGTTGCAGGACCAACTTGCACATTTTCCCATTCGCCAAATTCAGGCTTGTAGTGGATCGTGTATCCATGAACTTGTTCTCCGTCCGATTCGTGGGGTTTGATTTTGATTGTCAGTGAGTTCGTTGTAGTTGAAGTAAGTGTCACCTAAAAATTATTAATAGTTTTCTAACTCTTAAACTTCTTTAATGGGCTCGAATGATGTAATAGGGGTTAGAAAAATTAATGATTCAATTTTTACATGTTAAAAATGCACATTGATAACTGTATTTTTATAAAACACAATTTTACTGAAGAAATACATTATGGCGAGAATAACTAGGAGAAATCACAACATTTCTTTACCTGTGGGGCCCTTGGAGGAGCATTTACAATCAGCTGATGTGTAACTGAATCTTGGCCGAAATCATTTTCCACTTTGCAAGAGTATTCTCCAGCATCAGTGCGAGTGACGTCACGAATGAAGAGAGATCCATCAGGTTGCTGGCGTACTCGGTCGTTTGTGTTGGCATTAAATTTGACGCCTAAAAATGCATTTTGGAAATTATATGATTTAACAAATCTCTCAAAAAGTTCGCATGTTATAGAGTTTGTTAAAAATTATTAAACCTAAATAAAATTTAGTTTTGACATTAGTCTGTACTTCAAATTCAATAAAAAATAATGCAAAACTACTACTACTAAATATTATCGTGTTTCTAATGGTATATTGAGTATAATCTTTAATTTTTAGGGACAGTTTTGAACCACCCTGTATGGGTTTATGTTTTGTCATACCTTTAATACTCCATGTAATCACTGGTGGAGGTACTCCTACAGCTAAGCAAGGCAAAGTTACGTCTTCTTTATAGGTAGTGGTAAAACTGTCATCAAACGAGGCTGTTTTAGCTGGTACTAAAGGAAAAAATAACTCAATTAAATGTAAAGTTATATATTTCCCAAGGTTCAATATTTTAAAAATAAAGAAAACCTAATTTTATTTTATTTAAGTAGTTTTTCCCACAGTAGAATAAAAGTTTATAAGGGCACTATTATTCTGTTAGACTATTTTTATTTAACAAAATTTGTGATCACAAGCGTGTTTTGTTAACTCGGTTGTGTATTATTTATCAAATAAGGACAATGAAAGTCCAATATTTTAGTGTTATTAAAACCAGAACATTGTCTAACACTGTTTTGAAGAAGGTTATGGTCAAATATGTCAAACTTTTTATTGGGAAGGTCAGATGGTATCTAAAAACACTTAGTGTTGGCCAAGGCTTAAAAAATAAGCAATTTCTCTCATATTACCTAATAGTAAAAGCAGATAAAGGAAACCTTTTAATCTAATTTCGATTTTCATTGAAACAGTTATTACTTATACTGAGTCTAATATCTCTATTCATTCTTACCCACATGCAACTGAATAGAATATAAATACAATTCAAAGAACTTAGAAAACTTTTATGATGAACTGGAAAACTTACCACTAGTACTAGGTGACACTGTTACTTTTTTCGATGGTTGCCCTTCACCGATAGTAGTAGCAGCTGTAACCCAGAATTCGTACTTCAGGCTGCTATCCAAATTCTTAGCTTGGAAGCTTAAATTTTGATTTCTAAGGTTGGGAACGATTTTTTGGGATTTAGGTTTCTCATCATTGTCACCAGCGACTTTGTAATAAACCATGTAGTACTCTATGATGCCGTTTGGTTCAGTTGGAGGTTTCCAGCTTGCCAAGATAGCGTCAGATGACATTACGAGAGCTTTGACTGCAGTTGGAGATTCAGGCACTAAACAACATAAAACATATTATTAAAATGCGGTATATATTTATTAAAAAATATATTTAACAGCACAAATCTTGACACCAAAGGAAAAAACACATTTTATAAACCTCGTAAATAAAAAATATTTCCATCAATTGCCAACAATTTGCCGCCAACGCTGCTCCTCGTTAATCTTTTCAATAGTTGGCCCTGCTCCCTTTAAAAAGTTCCGATACATTTTAAAGTCAAACATATCAACTGTATTCTTTCTTTTTGATACCAAAAAATCGTCATAAAAAAAAAGTGTCCTGAGCTTGCCCATCTTAACTCGCCTCTTTCAACCTTAAAACATTAGTTTTTTAATTTACAAATAATCTAGCATTTTATCACACTATATGAGTCTTCAGAAGTTGAAACAATATACGGAATTACTTTAATAATATTACCGTCTTGTTCCGTTTGACAGGCAATAGGCGTAGTTCTAACTCCGTCACCTCCTGATGTATAGGCCAGGACCTCCATGCTGTAGTTGGTATATTTCTTTAGGCCGTGCAAGATTGTTTCACTTGATGCAGTAATTTTGGTATCTTTCGTGTTTTCATCTAAACAAAAAAATATAATAAAATAAAAACTATAATATTGTTTATCAAAATTTTTGTAACAGGACATATAAAAATATTTATAGTCTTACCAAACCAAGTGTCCGAAGGTCCATAAATAACTTTGTATCCTTTGATGATACCATTAGCGGCGGTCAATGGTGGTGATACCCACGATACCTGATTGTCTGAGCGGTAAGCGTGGTGCAGGTAGCCTTGTCTGGGGGTTGTTCTGGAACTCCTTCGGCAGTGTTGGCCTTAAATTCTTCAGAAGTTGGTCCAGCACCAACTTTGTTAAAAGCTTGGACTACTACGGAGTATTGTGTATAGGTTTTTAAGTTTGAAATCTGGAAAATGAGTTATAATTATTTAACAGGTAAATATTAAAATAATAACGTTAAAAAATCATTCATATTTTTTAAAAACGTAAAATAAACTAATTATTTTTATATTAAAACCTTAAGGTGATGCTCTTTTCCTTCTTCTTCTCTAGGGAACTCGATGGTCTCAAATAAATAGGGTTTGTCAGTATTAGATAGTTTATAACCAACATAGTAGCCCTGAATATCTCCATTCCAGTGATCCCTAAGTGGAGGTTTCCAGTAGACAATTAGAGTGTGTTGGTCTTCTGCTTCTACTCTGATGTCGGTTGGTGGTCCCCCTGTTTTAAAAATAGTGAAAATGTATTACTATTTAGAAACTCTGAAGTAATTTAAACACATCTGATTCTGAATAACTTTCATGATAGGGAAACTAAATTTTTTAGGTAAATTTCTCACCCGGCACTTCTTCGGCAGTGATAATGGTTACAGTGTCTGATGGATCTGACATTCCGATTTCGTTTTCAGCTACAATGCGAATGTGGTAAGTCGTAGCAGGGCGAAGAGTAAAAATACCGGCTTCTGTTTGATCGCCTGGGATTAGTACGCGTTCTGAGTTCTTTTCCCAACTTCCTTTGCTTGGTTTGTATTCAATAACGTATCTGAAATTTAAATTTAAATTATTATTAAAAAAATATCTCTAATAAAATAACATTACAAAAAAAAACAAAACCTATTTCGAGGCCCACTTCACAGATTGCGGTTGTAAGGTATTTTTTAAATAGGCAAGTTTCACACAATCAAATAAGAACTGAGATTATTATTTTTTAATAAAATATTATGTATATATTCCAATAAAAGCTTTTTTTGCAATATTTTTTTTCTATAACAAATAAAACTATAATTAAAATTCCTAATTTTAAATGTATTTTACGTGACTTAAAACACTTTCTGATTGGTCAACGTCACACTCCCGAGAGGTATCTCACTGTCCGCAGTATGTGTACAAATTTTATTTAGGGCACTACTGCAGAGTGTATCACAGTGTCTCGCAGTACATTGTAATGTCACGCAATCTTAAACGTCTTTTTACAAATATAGGAGCTGGTTGTATTTTATCTTTTTTATTAGCTAAAAATAAAAAAGGTTTGTTTAACCCGATAATAGTTTGTGAGAAAGTGTTATGTGGTATAAATATTATTAAGCAAAATGAGCATTATTGGATTTCGCGGGACTGGTGACATCATACATTGAAGCGCGTTTTTGCTAGAATTTAAATTTTTCAAATTATTTTCTATAGCAAAACGAGATATCTTTTTTTCAAATAAAGTATACAGCATATTTATGGGTGGCATTGGAAACAGTTCAGTACTATTTAGAAAAAAGTGAAACTTGCCCATTATGTGGTGTCCCTAGCTTTCGGCAAATTTAAACTTAAGTTCATAGTTATTACTTGTTACTACTTGACAATACAACACCACAATGTCAATATATTGTAATAGTACGAGACCCAAATTACAGGTGACCTTCACCCATCGCCAGCCGAATATTTTTTTTTAATTAAATGTATTATGTACAAAATTTTTGCGAATGGGTTGCCTAAAAAATTATGGTCAGAACTAGGATTAATTAAAAAAATATATAACTTTTTGATATTTCGTGTATAATGGCAATTTTTATATTTTATTTTACATGCCAGTACTGACATACCCCTAAAAGTTTGTTTTTCAATTGCATATTTTTTTTAACAATTTCTTTTTCTTTCATGTAGAATAGAATATTGACATTATACAGAAAGACTATAATATTAAATGTCTAATATGTCATTACCGTTATCACTACAATATTCCTTGCCTTATTAATATTTTTTAAAATGAGACCATCAAATTAAGATAAAAGATCTTTATAAGCAGCTAAGCAGCTAATAATAATGAAGTTAAATAATGTACTTATTCATCTAGTTATTAGTTTGCCTAGCATATAATTTTTTTAAAATAATTTGACTTACTTCTTAATAGGGGAATTGCCGTCATAAGGAGCGACCCAAGACAACTGCACTGTTTTGCCGGATTTATCCAAAACTTTTAGTCCATAAGGCACTTCAGGAACTTCTTGCACAATCATGTTAATGTTAGTGTCGTCACTTCCAAATGCATTCGTTGCAACGCACGTAAAGATGGCGGAGTCTGATCGTTCTGTCCGTTTAATGCTTAGATCGGATAGTACGCCTAAAGTATAATATAAACAAATAGTGTTATAGCATTTTTTATTGCATTCTTATTATAAATATACCTGGTTTTTCAGTTTTGTGGTTCGATAAGAGATGACGCTATTAGGTTAATCATTTTATTTTTATAAAAATGGTAGTATTTTTTATAAACACGTGTGAAGTTTCATGCAGATCTATTAACTCATTCGTTTTCTCACAACACAGTAAACGTGTCAGTATTCTTTTAAAATAAAATATTGTGCAGTAACATAATTTTTTCTTTTGAAAGTTGTAGCATCTTCAATTCGAACTGTAAAGAGATGGGTTGCTGAATGGAAATGTGGTCGTATAACTCTTGAAGACGATCCATATGAAGGAAGTTCAAAATGTGCATAAACAACAAAAATCCGAGCAAAAGTACAAAATATGGTTTAGGATCGTCTATTAACCGACAGAGAATTAGTAGGGGCCCTAGATATTAGGCAGTGTGAGCAATATTTTGAATAAGTTTTTTGGTTTTGGGTTTCAGAAAGATGTGTACATAATAGCACATTTAATTGCGACTTTTGAAGCAACATCTGGTGTACTGCAGAGAGGATAACAAGGATTTTGTGCTTCGTTTTATTACTATGAATAAGACTTGGGTTCATCACTATTAGCACCAAAATAAGAGGCTAATGATTGGTGTGAACCCAGTACTTTAGCTTATTTGCGAGTTAGAGTTCAGAAATTGGCCAAGAGAATGTTAGCACTAGTTGTTTGTAATGCAAACGGAATTTTGTCCAAAATGGTAAAACCAAAAACTAAGAATACACAGCCCTACAAAATAAAAAAAGTTAAAGGTCCGAAATACTTGACCATGGTATCTTTATGTTTTTGGGGTCGCTGAATTCGAATCCGAGGTCGGTTTGACCCCATCAGGTCAGGGTCAAGGGCATTAATAGGTCAAATCTGCAATATTAATCGCAATCTAATTTAAAAATATACGTATGCTCTTGAGGTCGCTAAATACGAATCCGTGGTCAGTTTGAGCTCATCAAATTTGGTTGCGATTTGACCTTGAAATTGACACTGACCTGATGGGGTCAAACTGACCCCGGATCCGAATTCAGTGATATGACGTTGACCTTTATTTTTTGTAGGGCATTTGTAGGTCAAACTGACCACGAATTCGTATTCAGCGACCTCAAAAACATAAGTGCACACTGTTCAAATTTGGTTGCGATCATTTCAGATTTGACCTTGGAATGCCGTTGACTCTGACCTGATGGGGTAAAACAATTTTGGATTCAAATTTAAAGACCCCAAAAACATAAAGATACCATGGTCAAGTCTTTTGGACCTTTAACTTTTTTTCTTTTGTAGGGCTGTGTTTATTATTGTACCGTTCTGGACCAGTTGGATGTAAACATATGTAAGAAGAGATCTGGTTTACAAAAGAAAATATATTTTTCCTTAAGACAACGCTCCCTGTCACATAGCTCCAAAAAAACCATCGCGAAAATCAGTGAATTAAAGTAGAAATTGTTGCAACATTCACGTTATTCGCCAGATTTAGCTCCCTCTGACTTCTACCCTTTTCAAATCTCAAAAAATTCGTGCGTAAAAAACGATTTTATCAAACAAAGAGGTGATAGCATATTTCAACAGCCTTTCAAATTATTATTTCAGACATGGAATCCATAAACTGGAAGGTCACTGAAACAAGTGTATTGAGGTATTATAGGGAAATTATATTGAACAATAAAATCGTATTTTTCTTAACGAACGACAAAACTTATTGAACAACCTTGTAGAGACAACTAAACTTCAGTGAAAGTATAAACTTGTATTTACCATTGGGTAAAATTTCTTCACGAATTGTATATCGGTTGTCGCCTTTTGGTTCGAGACGTTTGTTGTTAATATTCCATAAAATTCCAATTGGTTTTTCACCTTTCGCTTCGCACTGAAGAACAGCTGGATCTCCGCGTCTTGAGGTTTGATTGCGCAGTTTAACTTCGAATTGAGGTGGAGCTAAAAATGATTTACAGAATAAACATTAAATTAAGAAGTAAAAATGACTATTGTAAAGTTACTTAAGATCTGTTTTCTAGCATTGTTTACAAATATTTTTTGATACGCAAATCAGCGATGCACAGCGCGTTGCTTAACATTTTTCCTTGCTTTAACTCCCACTACTCTGATTCAAGAGCGAGATCGCGCGTTCAGCACAATGTTCGGAGCCGTTTCTAAGACTTTTCGCCGAATATATAGGAAAAACAAAAAGGGGCCGTTCATAAAATACGTTTGCATAACAGGGGGGAGGGGTATCGCTTAGTGTGACAAGAAGAGACGGGGGGTCTAAAAGACCGTGACATTCGCAGTTCGTAAAACAATTCTTTCTTCATTGTTATTTTCTTCATTTTTAAATTTTATTTTTCTGTTACGATAGAAAGTCATTTGTATTAAGTGTGTACATACACTGCAACGCAAAATTAAGGGATATCGTTTTTTAACAGTGATTTTAAAGTTAAATAATTTGGGAACTAACAAACCATTTTTAATTATTGTTTTAGATTAAAGGTACATCAATATATTTTTAAATTACTCATGGAGAAGCTTGTACAGAGTGAAATAAAGAAGTATGTTTTATAGGTGGTTTTCAATTTCACGTATAGGAAATGGGTGACACCAGATAGTTTTTGAAATATGTCTCTTACTCTAATAGTTTCGAAAGTATGCAATTTTTTTCCCAAGAGATGTCCATCTCACTTTAAATATCATAATGTTGACCAGTTTAGCCACAAAGTGATTACCATGGTTACTTTACATACTGATGACAGTTTACACTCTGAGATACATTAAAACGGGTTGCAACTTTTCTCTAACGCATACGAGCATCTAACAAACCCTGAGCTCTACTTACTTCTTCTGGATTCAAATGACGTCTAGACATTTTAAATAAAAAATTATTCGTATTAAAGTAGCGATCTTATTCTAATCAATTGACAAACTGTCACCAGTATGTAAAGTAACCATGGTAATGACTTTGTGGCTAAACTGGTCAACATTATGATATTTAAAGTGAAAATGGACATCGCATAAAAAATTGCATATTTTCGAAACTATTAGAGTTAGAGACAAATTTTAAAAACTATCTAGTAGATAAACCACTGGCCTTGCACACTAGGGAAAAACTGAAGTTTGTCTGGTGTCACTTATTTTCTATACGTGAAATTGAAAACCGCCTATAAAACATACTTCTTTATTTCACCCTGTACAGTTAAACTACATTGTAATAAAATGCTTTCCCATGAATAATTCAAAAATAGATTGATATACCTTTAATCTAAAACACAAATAATTTAAAATGGTTTTTTAGTTTTCAAATGATGTAACTTTAAAATCACTGTTAAAAAACAATATCCCTTAATTTTGCGTTGCACTGTATATAAGCATTTTAATGTATACACTGTCGTTACAATAGCTTAATACAACATACAACTAATCAAATTTACTTATGTATGTTTCGGCACCGGCACTAGTAGTATGGTAGGATGCAACCGGTGTCTCTGCAGAGGAAGGAAAAATAAAGAAATTTACTTATATATGTATTGTAAATAATGTGAATTGTAAATAATAAAAACAAATAAAGCGGTACTGCAAATGGTAAGAAAAAAATGGTGCCTCTGCAGAATCAACTATTTATAGAGTGGGAGGGATCCAGTTTTTGTGACGTAATATTTATAGGGGGGTGGCAAAGAGTATGACGCAGTGTGAAGAAGATTAATAAAGCATTTACTAGATTTAAATCGGGCAATTACAGTTAATACATACATTTATATATTATTATATATACGTAAGTCGTTTAAAAATATTTGCACTGCACCCTTAGCCTGTTTGAACAACATGTGCTTAAGTAGAAATTTATTATTAAAATCAAAATTCAAAAACAAAACTTTAATTCATTTACAAAATAAATTTTCAAAACAAAGTGTTGCCTTCGATTTTTCGTAGCAAACACATTAATATTTTTTTCTTGTAGGTAAGTAAATATCACGGTGAATGATGTATATAGTTTTGAAAGCTTGGGGTTTGGGCAATTATTATCTGGCTGCTGTTGTACAACGAACGTGAATCCTGAAATTTCAAGGAAGGGGGGAGGATTCTAACCCCCAGAACCCCTCTCTGGCTATCGTCCTACCAGTTACTTCGTACAAGATTTATTAATACCTAAATTTTTAAAAAATCAACCAAGTTACCTTGTACACTAATCAATATAACTGCAGACAATCCAGAACCAATTCCATTAACAGCCTCGCAAAGATAATACCCTTCATTTGTTTTCTGGATATTGTTAATCATAAGAGTGCCATCTTCAACTCTTACATCAGGGTTATTTGGTTTAAAGTCCTTGTAGTCGCCTGGAGATACCCCTAAAAGCAAAAAAGAAAAAATTAAGAAAAAGTGATATCAGGAAAAACCATTTAAAACATTCCATTTCACCTTATTTTGAAGCACTCAGCTTAAAAACTCCAATTTATGATTATTTTTTGAAAGCTTAAAACTTATTTTCTAAATATAAGCTTCAAAAATGCGCCTAATAAAATCAAATGAAAATTAATTTACTAATCGCACAAGTAGAAATAACATTCAAGTAAAATTTAAATAAATGTGAAGCATAATAATCATTATTTTCACTTACCAGTAGCCCTCTTCCATGTAACAACAGGCTTGGGGAACCCATCGGCTTTACATTCGACAGCTGCATCAGAACCCTGAGCAAATGCTTTATCAGTAGGTTCTAAAATCCATCTAGGTGGTACTAAAAGTGAAGTGGGGGTTGTAGATTATTCTGTTTTTTAATCCCAAAGCTGACTTTTTCGCATGCAAGTGATTTTAATTTTGAAGATTTGTGGAATAGAGTTTTAATTGGACAGTTCTTTTTAATACAACGTGGCTAAAGATAATTGCGACTTAACATTTCAAAGAAATTCAATTATATAAAAACATTTCAAAAATTAGTTTTTAACCTTTAAAAATACATAATCTCAAAATATATCTTTTTATATCAGAAAATATCGAGGTTGCTACCTCTGATAAAGGACTGAAATTTTAAGTTATGATATTAGGATTTTAATGTTTCTGTTAATTAAACTGGGGAAAAAATCATACTTAAACTTTTTTTAGTGTTCTTATTCTTCACGGTTAATCAAAAAGAACTGTTAAACTTACTAACATTTAAGCAACTTTTAATATTTCTGTAAAGTTTTTATCTACTTTATTGGGCTTGGGCAATAATTTTTTAATTTTAAATGATATTAAGTTTAATTATTAACTAGAATTTCTTTTATTACATAAGACAATTAAAATATTTTTACACAACTCAATAATTTAAAATAATTCTTATTTCAATAATTTCGATTATAGCAACTTTTAGAATAAAAATAATTTGAGTAACAAGGAGCCACACTTTTTACAAATACTTTTGTGGGCATTTCTTACAAATTTTTATCTATTTTCCTTATATTTAAAACATATTACAAATAAAATAAGAAAAAAACTTAATTCTCATACTGAATATTCGTAAGTAAATTGAATATTATTTTTTTACAGAAATATTATTACTGCGTTTGAAATTAGTGTGTGCCTGGGATATGCAAAAATAATTTATAGTTTTAAAAAACCTTAACAAACAAAAACAGAGATTTTGTGAAAAAACGTTGAGTACAGAAATCACTAAGAAAAAATTGTTTAAACTGTATATATTTTTTTATCTACTAGGTGATTTATTTTTCAGAGGCAACAAATTTAACGCAATAGTAAAAAAAAATAAAAATTCTTATATAATAATATTTGCATAACCCACAAATAGGACAATCAGTAATATTATTGATGATATAGATAATATTGAGAGATTTTATCCATATAATTTTTACATTATTTGTAACTCTGATTTTGTTAAAAAAAAAGGCAGAGTGAAGAATTATTATTTTCAATTCTAAATATAAAGCATTAAAATTTTTATTTCCATTTAAAAAAAAAACAAAAACTTTTTTTTTAAATCTCAGGATATTATTTTTTAAATTTAACTTATAAAGCTTTAAAATGAGAATATTGTAATATTTAATTCTGTTATTTTACAAATTTTAAACAAGTTTTTTTTTGAATAATTACTATTTTATATCAAGATATGGTTATGTCCACAACATAAAAACCTATAAAACATTGCAATTTAAATAAAACTAGAATGTAAAAGCTGTACCGATTGCTTCCAAAACATTTGTAAGTTTTGTTTAGGTAAACGTTAGATTACTAAGATAGTGTACAAAAATTATATATTTTTTTAAACCATTTTAAGTGTGTAATTCACAATACTGTGTACACTTATATTGACGTAACTTGTTAATACTGCAAAAAAAAAAACAAAAATCCAAATTTTAACAATTTTCTTATACGGTTTTACATGAATTTTTTTAAAAAACACCACACTAGTTTACGAGAAAATTATTCTTAAATAAAGGATTTTCATAGTATATTTTTAACTTTTGTATTAGTCTAAAAAAGTTTTTGTATTAGAATATTCGTCAATGAGTATTTCTGATTGTCTTAGCACTCTATCCCACTTGTGTCATGCATTTTTACCAAAGTAAGTTGATTATGATATTATAGTAAGACCTTACGCAAATTATCTGTATCTACAGGGTGATTCAGTATTTATCCTTAAAAATTTAAAGGTGCAGGTTAATCCAACTAGGACCGAACAAGGGATATTTGTGGCGATCCTCGTATTTAAAAAAATGAAATAGCCATCTTGTGTATTTTTTCCGTAGAATCTGAAAAATTATTTTAGAAAAGGATTTGAGTTGAAACAAAAATACGACATAAAATTAATATTTTCTTAATGGGACACCTTAATTAATGGTTCGTTTTATTTTAAACCCACTTCAAAAAAAAAATCTAGTTATCATTTCGACAGTATGTATGTAATATGTTGGGATTGCAAAATATTTAGATATGACAACTATTGGGGCTTTCCAACAAATATACAAAATTTTATATGTGTATGTATATATGTGTGACCATTCTTTTTTTTCATTGGTTTACATTTACTTTACTTAGGAAACAGTAAATATTTCATCAAAATAGTTTCAGTAGTTTTTATGATATCGACTAATACGTGTAGGTGTAACGGCCTGGTCTACTGATTTTAGTTAAAACTAAAAATTCTGAAATGAGTTAATATAAGTATATTTTATAAAAAAGATCTTTTATTTAATTTTACTAAGAAAAAAATTAGTTTAATTTATATGAGAAAAATATATTTTACTAGTAACAGAATTAATTTAATTCATAAAAAGAACTCGGAATTTAAATTATCAAAAATGCCTAAACCAAAAAGTCGCTATTCTGATAAAGCCTAGTGTTTAATATTGATTACAATAAAATATTTCTTTTTGTGTTTTGGAATTTCAGGTATTTATTGTTACCTTTTTCTAGGTACTAATTTAAAATGCATATTTAACATTTATCATTAAGTTGCAAATTAATTCTATTGTTACTAAAAATGAATACAAAACCTTTTTATTAAAATTTGAAACCTATCGAAAACAGTAAGCTTTTAAAAACGAACCAATAAATAATGTGTCCATTAAGAAAATGTTAATTCTATGTTGTATATCTTTTGTTTTACTTTAAATTATTTTCTTAGATATTCCTTCAGTCTCTGCGGAAAAAATATACAAGATAACTATTTCACTTTTTTTCTAATACACACACAAATATGGCCTCGTTCCGTTCCGTTGTATTTTGATTACCTTGTATATTGTCCAGGAATAAATTACTCGATAATAACAAAAATAAATTAAAAATATTTTTTAAAACGTCTCAATAATTAACAAAGGCAAAAGGTAGCCTGTAAATCAGAATTTAAAAATTTAACGATGCTGCATCATACTGTTGCTATGCTTTGAGTAATTGACTGGCATTTAAGCAGTGAATTTGCTTTGCAATTTTGATTTATTTGCAGCGCTCACAGAGAAAATCTAAGCTTCAAAAGTGAATCCTCTATTTGCATTTTTTTTTGTGAATTTTATCCCAAATTTCACAAAAATATCTGCATTTTTTTTTAAATTAGAGACACCTGAAATATTTGCAAAAGAAAATTGTCGAGTGAATAAATTTCAACTGGCTATGGTTTTTAGAAAACACACCGGAGGACAACAATAAGAGAATTTATTATAAAAGTTAAAGATATGTAAAGTAGATATACGGCCGAGTGATGATCGCGTTGTTAAATTTAGCAATGGACTTAGCAATTGTTAAAAGTTAACAACGGTTTAGAATGTTTAACAAAATGTCAGATTTTGACAGGTTGCCTACTAAAATCATTGAATAACACTGACAATGACGTTTTGTTAAAACATTTTAAACCGTTGTTAACTTTTAACAATTGTTAAGTCATTGCGTTAATCTTTTAATAAACAAAAAAAAAACTGTTACATTTTATTTTTTTATGTAAAATACACTACTATATTATTACTTTATTTGCAACAAAAATTTCTCGCGGCTTGCCATTTGTCAAATTGCGGTAATCTAGTTTTTAGATGCGCATAAAAAGTTTATTTTTATTATTATGGTGTGAGTATGCTTTCAATTTTTAGAGATACTTTTGGAATCTCCCTGTATTATTTAAATTTAGTTTAAATTATTTCTGTCGAGGTAATAAGATTTATCGGTATATAATCAACCTTTTATATTATATGTTTTTAATTTAGATAATTTGGTAAGGCCTTACTTTTGTTTTAACTAAAAAATAAAACTAAAAATGGTGATAACATAAAAGAAAGCATGCAGAAGTTAAAACAAACATAAGAATGAAAAAACGTGTGCAAGGAGGTTGGAAAACAGGAAACCCTATATAATTCTCAGTCAATGGAGAGGTAACCATGGAAACGTGAGGATAGGAAAGAATGCCGAGAATTCAGTAAGCCAATTTCTGAATTTGTTAACACTCAGTGCAAAAGTAGAAACTTGTGCTGTAGACAGTTTGTCAGTATTTCGGTTTTTAATATCAAATGTATTTAAATAAATCTGCCTGTAATAAACTTCAAACATAGAATCCGGTAAAATTTAAAAACCGTGTAAAATCGCAAAAAAATAAACAAAAATTCTTTTAAACCTAAAAAAAATATGTTTTAATTGATAATTTTAATTATTTTTTTAAAATTTTTCAAGAATTTTTGTTCTAGTTCGCATTTTATTTGGTTATTATAAGTGACAGTTAATTTCAAACATAATTTCCAGACCTAAAGGACAAAAACATACAGCTACCTCGAACCACAGATTTATTTATTTTAAGATTATTTTAAAAATATTAACCACAGAAGATTAGGATGCAATTTTATGAGAAGAAAATTCACCGTAAACATCGAGGAGAAGCAGTATATTCGACAGCCCCAGCAAGATTGACGGCATGACAAGTGAAATTTCCTGCATTTTCTTCATTTACTGCGTCAATGAGCAGGAGGCTGGCTTTTGTACCAATTTTCATTGTACTTATGCTATTTCGTATATCTATAGGTTTTTGATTAAAACTCCATGAGAGCTTTAATGGCGTATCTCCTTCCGATACTAAACATGTGACCTGCGTTGTGTGACCGGTATGTATTGGGGATTCCCCGAAACTAAATGGTACAATGTGAGGTAAAACTATAAGAAAAATGATAAAGTCTTATTAGAATGTGTTATTTAAAACATTATAAAAAGAACAATTGATTAGTTTTGGTAACCTTTTCATCGCACAATTTGTTAAACAAACTTAAACGCAAAACCTCATCTACTGAAAATTGTGCTAATCTTTCGGAGATAATGATTATACTTAATTTTCCAAAATGTTTAGTTTAATGTCATTCAACACATAGCGTTAAACATCGGTCATTAAACGCTGAGTCTTTATTCTCGTATATTTTCCAGATTATCTTCCTTTGTTTCATGGTTTTTTACTCTAAGCAAATTCATGCATTTATTTAGGACTAGGAAGGATCAAAAATAATATGCCTAAGAAATTAAAGGAAAGGTTCTATGGTAATCACCATTAACTTGCAGCTCAGTGGTGTAAGAGAATTTCCCCGCTGCATTGTTCGCTTCGCAACTATAATTTCCCGCTATGGGGTAAGATACTGTCTCTATAGTTAACAAAGACGTTCTTTTTCCCACTTGAGTCACTGATATCTCAGAATATTCATCTATATAACGCCCGTTAAGAGTCCA
Source organism: Listronotus oregonensis (assembly GCA_019359885.1). Lineage (NCBI taxonomy): Eukaryota > Metazoa > Arthropoda > Insecta > Coleoptera > Curculionidae > Listronotus > Listronotus oregonensis. The sequence goes on along the minus strand of JAHBCN010001816.1, from coordinate 89,839 downwards.
CGCTATTTTTACGGGTAGATCCCCTTCGGAAACCAGACAAGTAACTTGTGCAAATTGGCCCTCGTGAAGCGGGTTGTCTTCAAAATAAAACGGAGCTATCCTAGGAGGAACTAGGAGGAACAAAAATGTGTTTTTAAAACAATAACAAAAAATAATAACAGTAGTAACATAAATCAGTAGAAAAAACGACAAGAAATGTATGATGAGAGTTATGGAACTACAACTAACATCTCTAATGTATACCGTTAACTCTTAAATAAGCAGAGTGTTTTGCGACCCCCGCTTTGTTTTTGGCGGCGCAAACATACTCTCCACTATGAAAATCTTTAACGTTGTCAATGCTTAACTGAGTGATTCGTTTGCTAGATCGTATTATGTTTATTTCTTGTTCAGTCTCAATTGGTCTTCCTTTAAATGTCCATTTAATACCAATGGGTAAATCACCCTTGTTGACCGTACAAAAAATGGTCACCATGTCGCCCGAGTAAATGGGGTCTTCCCCAAAGTCAAACGGTGTTATTTGAGGAGGTACTGCAATGTTAAAATATTTTAGATAATATAGTTAAAATGTATAACTTTTCTAATACAGATAAGGAAAGTTTAATAAGAGTCCAACCAAATACTAAATAGGCGATTATGTTTGCAGCTGCCTCATTAAATTTACAGTAATACCCAATGTTTTGCTGTGGCATTAAAATAAAGCAATTTCGTGGAGTGGATTATTCGCAATGTAAAAAGGGATTACTCAAGAAAAAACCGTTATAATCGTAAAAAAACAGCTCAAGCTCAACATCATTCAAAATTGGGAAAACCACAAAAGTCAAATGTAAATAATGGTCGTAAGTTTAGGTTACTCTTTAAATTTTAAAGGAAATGGTGGGGTATGTGGTAAATTTTTTAAGGAACCAAATACAAAATTAAACGTAGGATTATTAAAAAATGATGATCTAAGAGTCAAACCATTAACTTGTAGCTCAGCTGTAAAAGATGATTCCCCTGCAGTATTTCGAGCTTCACACGTATAGTTTCCTGCTATAGCATACGAGACAGATTCTATTGTAAGCAACGAACTGCGTTTACCCCCTTTAATAACTGATATTTCTGCAAATTTATCAATGGATTGATCATTTAGTTTCCAGTTTATTTTTAAAGGAAGGTCACCCTCTGGTACCAAGCAGTTTACTTGGGCATACGCAGATTCATGTAAAGGGTTGTCTTCAAAATAAAACGGCGTGATCCTTGGTAAAACTTGAAACAAAAAAACTTGAAATTAAAAATAATCCAAAGAAATTATTAATAATAAAGAAAAATAATTGGGCAGTAGGATTATAGATGACAAATGCACAAAAATGTCTTAACTTATTTGTTTTGGCAGGTTAAAACGTGGCTTGGAAAACTAAAAAAAATATTAATTGGGTAGGAAGATGACGTGTGAAAAAAGATTAAAACTAGAAAAAATAACAAAATTAAAACATATTTGAACCGTTAACTTGAAGCACAGCTGTATAAAACGATCGTCCAGCAGCATTTTTAGCTTCGCAAGTGTAATTTCCAGCGATAGAGTAAGAAACTGATTCGATTGACAAAATGGAGCTTCTCTTTCCCATTTTGGCCTCTGTTATTTCCGCAAACCTATCAATATATTGACCATTTAACTTCCACTGAATTCTTATGGGCAGTTCACCTTCTGATACAAGGCAAGTAACCTGAGCGTATTGACCTTCGTGTAATGGATTGTCTTCGAAGAAAAATGGTGTTATCCTTGGAGGAACTACGAAATAAAGGTGATTTATGAAGAAAGTAGAGTAAAACTGATGAGAAAAAAAGAAAACTAAATGACTGAACTACATTAATCTAAACTAACATTTATACAAAAGTACCGTTAACTCTTAAGTAAGCTGCATGTTTAGCAACTCCGGCAGGGTTTTTAGCGGCACAAACATACTCTCCACTATGAATATCATTTACATTATCAATATTCAACTGGGTAATACGTTTGCTGGTGCGTACTATATTAACGTCTTGAGTATGATCTATAGTTTTTCCCTGAAATGTCCACTTAATACCGATGGGTAGATCGCCTTTGCTGATAACGCATGATATGGAGACTACATCCCCACTATTTACTGGTTTGTCACCAAAGTCAAAAGGCTGAATTTCGGGAGGCACTGTAATGATAGAGTTAGTATTAAACAAGCATGATGATTAGCATTTTAAAGCATGATTTTAAACCAAAAACAAATGATGATGTTCTAAATAACCATTAACTTGTAGCTCTGAAGTAACAACGCTTTCCCCAGCCCTATTCTTCGCTTTGCAGGTATAGTTTCCAGCATGCTCATGTGTTACCGAATCTATGACCAGTATAGAGCTTCGTTTTCCTACTATAATGGGCGTTAATTGTAAGTAGTCTTCAAAATCTTGATTATTTAATTGCCAAGATATTTCTAGAGGCAAATCCCCTTCAAAAACAAAACACTGTACTTGTACAGATTGACCTTTAAGTACTGCATCTTCTCCAAAATTAAAAGAAGCGATTTGGGGTAGAGCTAGGAACAAAATAAAAATGTGTTTAAATCGGGAAATGATATTTTAATAGAACTAAATAAATTAAAAATTAAACTAACTAGCTTTATTTATTTCAAATATTTTTAACACACATAAAATAAGTGTTACAACAAAATAAAGTCTGGTTGGATTTGGGTAAGTTTATTTATTAACGGATTCTTATATTGATATTAAGAATATTGAAGGTATTACGAAATAAAAGGATAAATATGGGAGCTTACTAAACCTACATAACACAAAATTGAAAAAACATGTTTATTTAGTTTTATGATCTAACCATTTACATGTAACTCAGCGCTAAATTCTGCTAAACCAGCCTTATTTTTTGCTAGACAAGTATAATTTCCTGCGTGCGCATCACTAACGGATTCAACTGAAAGAATAGATGCTCTTTTTCCTGCTGGTGATACTGTTAGTTCAGGAAACGCTTCTAATTTCTGGTTATTTAATAGCCATTTGATGGTTAGTGGTAAATCTCCTTCTCTAACCGTACAGTAAACTTGTAGAAATTCTCCTGCGTTTAAAGGTGTGTCACCGAAATCAAACGGTATGATTTGAGGAGGTACTATAAGTAGAGAAAGTAATTTTAAGTTTTAAAATTAAATCTACTTGTTAAGAGATAGAATAATTAGAACAATTGAGTCACAAACAACAAATGAATTCTATGCAGCTTAAATTTTGGGTTAAAGGATTGAAAAAAAAAACTTAAAAATAATAAAGAAAGAATAATCAATTACATGCAACATAGTTGTATCATTCAAACCGTTAACTTTAAGATCTGAAGAAAAAGCAGCTTCTCCAGCATTGTTTTTAGCTAAACAAGTGTATATTCCCGCATGTGAATGGGTAATTGATTCTATTGATAACGTGGATGCTCTTTTTCCAGCTGAAGATATAGTTACTTCGGATAATGTCTCTAATTTTTTATTGTTTAGTTGCCACTCTATAGTAACCGGTAGATCACCTTCTCTAACTGTACACATAACTTGTAAAAAATCCCCTGCATTTAAAGTGGAAGAACCAAAGTCAAAAGGAGCGATTTGAGGAGGGACTAAAAAGGAAAAATTTAAATCAACTGAAAAGTAGTAGCAATTGCATGCGATCAACAAATGTTCAATTTCAAACCGTTGACTTTCAGTTCTGTAGAAAAGACAGCTTCTCCTGCTGGGTTTCTCGCTAAACAGGTGTACTTTCCTGCATGTGCATGAGTAACTGATTCAACCGATAAAATGGATGCTCTTTTTCCTGCAGAAGACACTGATAATTCAGGAAACTGTCCGAGTTTTTTGTTATTTAATAACCAGTCTATCGTAACGGGTAAATCTCCCTCTTTTACATTACAAAATACTTGCAAAATTTCACCTGCATTTAGAGGTGTGCCACCAAAATCAAATGGTACTATTTGAGGAGGAACTAGAAAAAAGTACAAACATATTTTTGTAGGTATAATTTACCTTGTTTTCAAGTTATGAGTATAAAAAGCATAAAGTTCTTTTATTTTAGGTAATTTGTATTTTGTTGCGCTAAATGATATAACATTTTAAACCTATTTTTCGCTGTATAATGCCTTACAAATATAGTAGACTGAGTGCATTTTGCCAATATTTAAAAAGAAGAAATCAAGGTTATAATAAAATAAATAACAAAAAGCAACAAGAAACACAAAGAAACAAATATAAGAGCAATCAGAAAAAGATTAATACGACAATAATTAACAATTGTATATTATACACCACTTAATTGTGATACATAGAAATAACAACTGGGAAGCATGAATTATAAAATTGTGACCACTAAAAAGAATAATACAAGGAACGTATATAACAAGACGGCATAATGATCTTAAAACAAACTAGGTTGTTATTTTGACTGACCATAGTCATAAATAAAAAAAACTAAAAGAATTTGGGAAGAGAAGAAGACTAATTGTAAATATCCAGTATTCTTTTTTTTTAATTTCTGTATATAAATGGGTGTTTCCAATTTTGCAAAAAAAATCCATGAATATAAAAAATTACGCAAAAAAAGTCTGCACATAAATCATACATGAAAATATGGTTTTTATTTTAAAATTAAGTACCTTTTTATTAATTTTATTTGGCAATATTTATTTATAATAAAAATACACTGTGAAATGGGAGTAGTGCCATAATCAGAATAGTTAAAAATTTTAAATTAATACCGTGTTCATCATGACGTAAATAATAGGGCTCAATATCCGAAAGTTTAAAGTGGGTTTGATCAAGAGTAATTTTTATTAATTTATCACTAGACTAACGTAAAATATTTCTCGTTTTTCGTTAAGGTAAAAATTATGGAAAAACATAAAATAAAAAAAATCGAAGAGAAATATCATTTCATGCACAAAATATTTATATATAAAATAGCAAACCGTTGACTTTAAGTTCAGCTGTATACGATGTTTCTCCTGCAACGTTCTGTGCTAAACACGCATAAAAACCTGCATGGGCATGAGTTACTGATTCAATCGACAAAACCGATCCTCTTTTACCTACTGGAGAAGTTGACATCTCTGGAAAGGCGGTTAAGTCCTTTTCGTTTAGTTGCCATTTGACCGTAAGAGGTAGATCACCTTCTTTAACCGTACAATAAACTTGAAGAAATTCGCCTGCATTTAAAGGTGTATCGCCAAAATCAAAAGGAACTATTTGAGGCGGTACTGTAAAAATAAACATAAGACATTATAGAAGTTTTAAAATGTAGAGGAACCAGTGTTTCAGCTTGTACGAGGATCGCGATTTTAGGTATTTCTGTGTTGTGGTATATTTGGGATAATATTCTTTGGATTTGGACTATATAAAAATAATATTTTGTAACAAAAACAAAAATAAGAAAACAAATGTTCAAAATAACCATGCCCGCATAAATAAAAAAACAAATTTTAAACCATTAACATGCAACTCCGCTGAGTATCCATCCGCTCCTGCTTTATTTTTTCCCACACAAGTATATTTTCCTGCATGGGCGTGGGACACAGATTCTATTGATAAGGAAGAACTTCGCTTTCCAACTGGAGAAGTTGTCATTTCCGGATACAGTTCAAGCTTTTTGCCGTTCAGCAGCCATGAAATCTCAATTGGTAGATCACCACCTTTTACTGTACATGTAACTTGCAGGAATTCACCCGCGTTCAGAGGTGCATCACCGAAATCAAAAGGGGCTATTTGGGGTGGAACTAGAAAAAGTATACGAAGTAATAACTAAATACATATTATGATTTTTACTTGAATGTTAATCTCTATAATTTATGACATTTTGCTTTCAATGAGTTTAGGTCGTAAGGCTAAATTAATTGAGCATTTGTCGAGTTCATGCAATAAATAAAATATATTTTATTTAACACGGATCTGTGACATAAAGTTAACTTCACGCCTGCTCAAATATGTTTTTTAACTATGAATTATTAACGCTTTATTGCTTAGTAGCCACTGAATGGTCTGAGCTAGGTTTCCTTTTTTACTGTAGGTACTTTCTTAGTGAGGTATTTATTTACTAAAGGGACTGATTTGTGGTGGAAAATAATATGTAATAAAAAACACAAAATATACTTCAAAATATATGGTTCTACAAAATCATGCAAATAAGTACATATTTTTCATTAACCATTGACATTTAGGACTGATGAGAAAGCTGCCTCGCCTGCCTTATTTTTTGCTAAACATGTATATTTGCCAGCGTGTGCGTGTGAAATAGATTCAATAGACAGCACAGAACCTCTTTTTCCAGCAGGACTAGCTGACATTTCAGGAAATATATCAAGTTTTTTGCCATTTAATAGCCAGTCTATTTTTAATGGTAAGTCTCCTTCTTTTGCAGTGCATGTTACTTGTAAATATTCTCCTGCATTTAGAGGAGAATCTCCAAAGTCAAAGGGTATTATTTGGGGAGAAACTAGAAAAGGAATAGGATGGTAAAAAAAATACTAATTATGAGTGAAAATTAAATTTAAAATAATAATGATAACCATTAACTCGTAGTTCCGCACTATAAACAGCAACTCCAGCAGAATTTCTAGCGCGACAAGTATAGTTTCCTGCATGACTATATGTCACTGAGTCAACCGATAAAAACAACGTTCTTTTCCCAACTGAAGTGATGGAAACTTCGGGAAATTTTTCTAAATCTTTGTTATTAAAGAGCCAAGTGATCACTAAGGGTAAGTCACCTTCGGATACCGTGCAGGAAGTTTGAATAAACTGAGCTGCATGGACCGCACTATCACCAAAATCAAAAGGAACGATCTGTGGAGGCACTAAAATAGATTTCAGAAATAAATTGTCTGCTTAATTCAAGTGGTTTCTTTAAATATCTAGTTACTTTATTATTTCACCGATACCATTAAATATTATAATACAAGAGCCCATGACACATATTTCATGAAGTGTTTGATTTAGGTAGAAATTCCTCATAGTTGGTTAGATAGGATAGATATAGATTAGTAAGTAACCCACTGATTACCCCACCTTCTGGGTGCACCAGGTACTGCGCATACAGAAAAGTGTAAAAAAAACTTTTTCAAAAAAATGTTTATTTAAAAGCCAAGAAAGACCATTCAAAAGTTAAGTTGGTTAAGAATAAAAACTAAAAAAGACAATCCCTTTGGAGGGTGTTAATTTCGAACCCCAACCACCCCAAAGTTGTATTTCTAAAAATAAGAAGTTCTTAAATTTTAATAGCGTCTTAAACCTATTTATTAAAAAATATTTGCAAAAAGTCAATAATTTTTTCCAGGGTTTACCAATTGGAAATCATAAAAATAAAAGTTGCGCGGACTTCTTGTATGCGCAGTACCTGGTATCCCCAGGTAGGACGGGGAATTAATCGATTACTTACTCATCTACTCTAGCGAAACAACGATGTGAAATTTGTACCTGAATCAAACACATTCATGAAAAATGAGACATGGGCTCTTCGACTTCTAACTTCATTCCTACAGCTACAGCCGGAATAGAAGTTGTATTAATAATAACAACAATTTAAATTTTTTAAAATTTGCTGCCCTGAGTGTTTTTTTTTAACATTGGCTTTGGGACGTAATGGGAGAAAATAAACATTATATATATATATATATATATATATATATATATATATATATATATATATATATATATATATATATATATATATATAAAATAATATATATATATAATAATATATATATATATATCATATATATAATAATAATATATATAATAATAATATAATATGATATAAATTAAGTAATAATAACCGTTAACGTGTAACTGCGCAGTCAATACCGCTTTTCCTGCAGCGTTTTCTGCCACACAACTATAATTTCCTGCATGAGCGTAGGATGCTGAATCTATGGATAATAACGATGTTCTTTTTCCTACTAAAGCTGTGGCTACTTCTGGAAAGTCGGTAAGCTCAGTGTCATTGAATTTCCATTGAAGTTTTAATGGTAAATCTCCTTCAGGTACAAAACATGTAACTTGTACTGATTGGCCTGCGTGTACGGGGTTATCTTCAAAGCTGAATGGAGTAATTCTTGGAAGAACTAAAGAAAATTATCAGTATTTTATTCATTAAAAAATGCGAGAGTTTATTTTATTCTAAAGAAATTCTAGTGTATGTTTATAATTAAATGCAAGTTTTTTTTTTTATAATTCGTTTTTTGTTATAAGCACTGATGCTGGTGTAACGTGTAACGTGACTGATGCACTGTGTAACGTTCCGTTGAAAAAAGCACTGACAGGTATTTTTTGTATAACTTATGACACTGACGTAGTAGACACGTTTGTGGAAAGGAAAGATAAAAGGATTGTCTTTTGGTAAGAAATAAACAAAAAATAAACAAATACTCAAAAATTAACCATTCACTTGGAGTTCAGCTGAAAAAGTCGCCTCCCCAGCAGAATTTTCAGCGACGCAACTGTAGTTTCCAGCGTGAGCATAAGAAGCGGAATCTATTATTAAACTTGACATTCTTTTTCCCACTGTAGCTGTCACCACCTCAGGGTAATCAGTCAAATCAGTGGAATTGAATTTCCATTGAATTTTAAAGGGAGGTCCCCTTCCGGTACAAAGCAAGAAACTTGCACTGATTGACCAGCGTGTACTGGGTTGTCTTCAAAGTAAAATGGCGTAATTCTAGGTAAAACTGGAGAAAATAATTATTATTAATCTGTAGTTCTTGGCTAAAGGAATTCGAGATTGTTTAAATAAAAGGTAAAATAAAATCGATTAAAATTAATAAAGATACAAATTAAACTTACGCTTGCCTTAAGGCAGTCTCTGCAATACAGTGTTAGTGTTCATCATTTAAATCTTTTAAACAGTTTACAAAGACTTGCCTAAAGGACCACGTACCTCGGGTGCTAAATACAATTTTTCTACCGTGATAAATAAAATAGCAGATGCGAGCTCCTGATTTATTCCATCTGTTTACAACTACATACGGTGGAATGCCATCAACCCATACTCTTGTTTCGTAAATGTTTGATTTAACTTTAATTTTAAGTGTAGTTATAATAAATAAGTATTAAAAATATAAAGAGCTTCCTGACTCTTATTATAATACATAATTCCCTGGCTAGATTATCCGATAGGATAATTCAAAAGTACAGGGTCACCTCACGAGGACTGAACAAAGGCATATTTGGGGCTTCCCTTTTATTTAAAAAGTAAAAAATCTATCTTGTCTATTTTTATCCGTAGAATCTGAAAGAATACTTAAAAAATAAATTTGAAACAAGTGACACCTTATTTATTTCTTAAATTTTTTCGACAGTTTTTAGATCCATTTTCATAAACTTCATATCCATTTTTAATAAAGCTAGAATTGATTTATTTTAAATGAGAAATTTGCGATTGAAGTTATAAAATAAAAAACGGTTTTATTAAATACCCGAAATTTCACAAAACGAAAGTAAATATTCTGTTAAAGCATTCAGTGCTAATTAAAATAAAATATTCTCTGAAAGAAAGATATCTGATCATAAAACTGTTTTACATAGTTAGTGAAAATGCAAAATATTTTGTCAAATTAAATAGAATTATTTTATTGAATATCGTTTTAAATTTAAAGCGTTTATCAGAAAAAACTAAATTTTTAAACAATAAGAAGCCGTTGCAAGAACCTGTTGTGGAATTATTCAGTGCTAAATTATTTAAGAATGAATTTAGGAAATTTAATTGAAGATGCCTGCCGAGATATCCGCTATGGTCCACGAAGGTGAATAACCAGTTACGGTAGCATCCAAAAAACCTTGGAACAGTAAAAAACGATTCCGTTTCGAATTTATTAGGAAGCTGACGATAACATCGTAAAAGCTACGTTTTCAGTTCGTCTGCTATTTAAAAATAAGAAATCAGGATGGGGATTTATTAAAATAAAAAATATGGACGGATGAAGCTACGTTTAATACTGCAGGACTAAATAACCGGAATTTTGAGCTTATGAAAACCCGAAAAGGTATGAAGCCATAAAATATTATAAAAAAACAAAGGTTTATAGCTGGTGTTGTATTATTAACAATATGATCACTGGACCTACTTTTTTCAATTGTAATTTTAACCATCAGAAGACATATAAAGCTGCTTTAAAATTAAATTGGATGAACTATCACTGGCAAGATATGAAAATATTTTATTGCAGCAGAATGGAGCTACACAGTTCGCGATGTTGTCGTGGATTGTTTGGTACCTTTATCTATTTATAAATTTATATCGCAAATTTCCTATATGAATTTATAAATTCAATTTTGCTTAAAAATAAATATGATTTTTTTATGAAAAGTAACTAATTTTAAATATAAATTTATAACGTTCCTGTTTGAATTTATGTTACTTTTGCATAGAGAAAAGGTGGGTTAACAAAACAGGGATGGAATAGGACATCAAAACAAATACGGTAAAACTAAGCAGAAAAATACGAATAAATTAACCATTAACTTGAAGTTCAGCAGAAAACTTGACCTCTCCAGCAGCATTTTTCGCGACGCAAGTGTAATTTCCTGCATGCTCATAAGACACGGAGTCAATAGATAAAATAATGCTTCTTTTTCCCATTAAAGCAGTTGATACTTCCGGAAAGTGTTCTAAATCGCTGCCATTAAACTGCCATTTAAGTTGTAATGGCAAATCTCCTTCAGGAACAAAGCAAGATACTTGAACTGATTGTCCTGCATGTACAGGATTGTCTTCATAGTAAATGGAGTGATTCTAGGTAAAACTAAGAAAAATGCGTACATGAATATTTAAATATTTTTCGTAGTAGGTATTTATCACACATTTATTGTGTATCTATTGTGTTTCTTGTGTAAGTAATCGACCACCCTCAGATATCACCAATGACTTTGGAGAAGAATCAGTCGTTTTAACTTTTAATAGAGCGCTTTTATTTTTTTAATTCATATTTGGAGTTAATTTATTCGAGGTTTAAAAATGTTTAATTTCAAATTACTAATTAGCTTACGGATGTATATTTATGTTTTGGGGTTTAAATGAGAGGACAAAAATAAAAAAAAAAAAAGAAATTACAAATTTTCAACATATTTTTAAAATTCTGTACCCTTAACAGTAAGTTCAGTGCTATAACTAGATACTCCTGCCTTGTTAGTCGCAAGGCAAGTATAATTTCCAACATGCTCCCTGCTGATACTATCTATAGTAAGGGCAGATATTTTCTTCCCCATTGAAGCGACCGTAATACCACTAAACGTTTCTATAGGTTTTCCATTTAGCATCCAGGTAAACGTTATAGGCATATCCCCACTGGATATGATGCACTGTACAGATATAGTATCGTCCTCAAAAGATGGCTCATCTCCAAATGTAAAAGGGTGAATTTTTGGTATAGCTAAAACAATAGTTTTAATGCCTAATGTAACTAAAAGTAAAGTAAGTGACCCAAAAAAATACGAAATGAGGAATTCAATGCACCGAATTACAATTTGAACCTCTTATTAAACAATATATAATGTTTAATGAATGTTTTAAAAAACCTGTAAAAATTTAACTGGAAATTAAATGTACTGTTCATCTTTAACAGTGGCATAAGTACTCAAAAAGGTCCTTCGCTCTTTTTCATTTAGCCACCCTGTATATATAACTTCCAGAATTTTTGGGTTGGAATAGTATAATAGTCCAGTAAATAAAGGGGCAAAGCTGTAAATAAATCTGTACAGTCTTCCCTTGTGGCGCAATTCTTAGGTCTTCGGGCATGCTTTGGATCAAAAAAAAGTTTATCAACATTAACAGGTGGGAAAGACCTGAAAATGGCCCCTCAAGGCCCCAAAAATGGGTATCCCGCTAATATCTGTCAAATAATGCGACTTGGAGAATTTTTGTTTAGACAAAAATGAAGATCGATTTGTAATCTACAAAATGATACTTATAATTTTTTTCGAAAAACCGATAGTTTTTGAGATAACGGGACCCAAAAGTCCCGTCATTTCAGCTGCCGCCGCTAGAATGCCGCTATCTTCATGGATTCACTTATAAGCGGGCGGACGAATTGTTCCATTACTCGGGCAATAATGTACATTTTTATTCATTCAAAGTTCATCGGAATGGGAAAACCCGTACCTAACATTGCATATGGGTTTGGGTCCATTCTAATTTTTCTAGAATATTAAAAAAGCGCTCAAAGTTTTTTTCACAATATTTTGACAGTATGTAATTTATTAATATTTTAAAAAAATGGTTTGTTATTAACATTTATTACTTGTTTAATATTCCAGAAAATTTCCCTTACCATATTTCTGGTTGATAAAATGGTTGATCTGCAAACCTTGATATCCAGTGTGAAATGCTATGGTTTTTTTACGGCCGTTTTTGCGAAAAATATTTGTGTTGCGAAAAAAATGGTAAGGATCATTTTTGTGGATTTCGGGGTGATCTTCATTTTTCGTCTAAATAAAAATTCTCTAATTCGCATATTTTGGCAGATATTCGCGGAAAACTCATTTTTGAGACTTTGGGGTGGCCATTTTCAGCGGGTTCCCCCGTCGGAATCGTGATAAACTTGTTCCCGCTCGAAAGCGCGAAGACCTAAGAATTGCGCCACAAATGAAAACTGTACAGATTTATTTACAGCTTTGGGTGATTTTAGGTCTTCAGTTATTGGACTATAATATATGCCATTAATTTTATATACACTAGAATACAGATAATAAGATGTCCGCATCTGAAATTTTTGATTTTACTGCACTTTCTCGCACTCAGTTTTGGCTTAGGAAAGGAGGGTAGGATAAAAACACATAACATGTAACTTAATTACATGCAAAATATCTGATTTCGTACCCTTTACTGCTAATTCAGCAGTATAGCTAGATATACCAGCCTTGTTCGTGGTAATACAGGTATAATTTCCAACATGTTCTCTACTGATACTATCAATACTCAGAACAGATATTTTTTTCCCGACGGACGCCACATTTATTTCTTTGTATTTTTTGACCGGATCTCCATTTAACATCCAAGAAAACAAAACTGGCATATCACCGCTGGCAATATGGCATTGTACGGAAACCGATTCTCCTTCAAAAGACGGTTCGTCACCAAAAGAGAATGGATGGATTTTTGGTAAAGCTTTAAAAATAAAAAAAACAAAAAAATCGGAAATATATAAACCTAATATTAAGACGTAAATATTTGTTTAATTTATCCAACTATTACCTTTCAACTAAGTAAAAAGCGTACGTACTAATATGTATATTAGTCTACTCGTTTTATTCTTGGCAAGTTAAAATAAAATTAACAACCCAAAATGCAATCCACTGTTTTATAAAATGACCATGTTGTAATTTTATTATAATGTATTGGTATTCATTTTATAACATATTTAGTTGCCTCCTCAAATAATCTTATAAATTATTGAGCAAAAAAGTTTACCCTTTTTAATTCATTAACGATTTTGTTAAAAACAAACATTTTTTTGCTCTGTCGACATATTTGTAATTAAGTAACACAAGCTTTCTGAATCTGATTATCCTTGTTTATACACATGGAAAAACCGTTATGCATATCAGGAGTGCGTTTAGTTGTGATTACAAATAACAAGGATAATTCTAGAGTCCTGCATTCAGGTTGTAGTTGTCTGAAATATATTTTTTTAAATTTATTTCCCGCACGGCTAAAATGGATGCTCTATTATGGTGCAATACAAAATTTTAAGTCAAAACATACCTAATAAATAATAAAACGCTTGTCCAGAACTAAGAAATGAAATACTTTTCTGTTAATACAGAGATTGTTGTCGAGAGGAAATTGAATTAAATTCTTAATGAACTAAATACTTCGCACATACTAAGTAAAAAATAAGTTTTAGTAAATAATAATACAGTATTGATTATCGACAAATTAAATAAAAATGTAACTATAATGAAAATAATAAAAAATAAAAATAATGTTGAATATTTCCCCCATGTATATTTCCGCAAGCAAAGTAAAATTATCAAAAAATTACAGCGGAATACCACGTTGCCTGACAATAAATATCTATCTACCTAACCAATAAATACTATTTAAAACCACAAAAAAATAAAATCTGTTTCGTTAGAATTATTATAAATTAAAGATGGCGAAATGAACAGCAAAGTTTATAGTGAAAACCCAATCAAAGAACATAATTGTATTTGAAGGCAGTTTATGTCATTTTGCAGTAAAAGTTGAAGAGGAGGCAAGAGTCTCTTGGGCCTTCCCCTTCTTTATCCAGATCAATGTTTTTTTAAAGAAGAAACCAACGACATCGAAATAAAATAGGTAGAATAAAAAACCGGAGGGTTGGCCGAAAACTAGCTGATTCCGTATAGTTGGTAAAAAATGAAAAAGATCCCAGATTCTGCTCAGTTTTCAAAACAATAAAATTCACAACACGAGTAAATAATCGAAAACTGGGTTAAAAGCATTCCCGGTGAAAATAAATGACATATTAAATTATCAGTCAGAATAATCGGGTCTCAACATTACCAAAAAACAAATAATTCACTTAGGGTCACTGCCGTATCAATATTGGCCAAAAACGTAGTGTAAGATCAAAACCTATTAAATACCACAGTTCATGTAAGTGCAACACAATATCCAGCTACTTACAAAAAGATGAATTCGCCACAAAATATAATTAAAAAAAAAGAGAACACGGAACAAAACTTTCCTATGGCAAGCAGCAGTGATTCTAAGGCAATGTCGTCGTAAAACTAAAATGTAGTTAACAATTAGCAAAATTGATTTTTTATTATTCAATTAATAATTCTAAACCTGAGTAAAAAAGGGCTAATCTCCAATTAAACTTAATTAAAGATTGGCCCTTTTTTACTCAGGTGTAAAATAAAAATTTTATTTTTTTACATTCTCTTTCAGATGTTTGTTGTTTTAATGTGTTCAAGTTTATTTCTAAATAAATAATATGATTTTTATTATATTTTAGTTAAGTATGTTACATAAATTATTCCATTAATAAATTCAAATTTTATTTTATGATATTTAAGAAATATTCTTTTAAAATACCGTTAGTAGTTAAAAACTAACTGGATAATCGGTAATTTTTAAGCATTCGTAATATTACCCAGTATAATTTCTATTAGAAAGCCTTGGCCTTAATTTTCGTTAAAATATTTATTGATAACTATAAAAAAATTAAGGAATTTATGCTGGTAGGGAAAAGAAATACAGGAAAAGCATCATGCAAATAATTCTTGCTTTAGTAAATATACCCTTAACAGCAAGTTCTGTGGTGTAACTGGATATTCCAGCTCTGTTTGTAGCAACACATGTATAGTTGCCTACATGTTCTCTGCTTATACTATCAACACTTAAAACTGATATTTTCTTTCCGAAAGAACCTACATTAATTTCTTTATATTGTTCTATAGGTTTTCCATTTAACATCCAGGCAAAAGTAACGGGCATGTCGCCTGTAGCCATATGACATTGCACTGAAACTGATTCACCTTCAAACGATGGTTCATCACCAAAGGAAAATGGATGAATTTTTGGTAAAGCTGAAAAAATTGAGAAAGCAATATTCGTGAATGGTATAAGTATATAAATAATGATTTCTTTTTCATGGCTGTATTTACTTGCTTCCTCGTCGATCCATTACAACATTATTTATCAATGTATTTTAATTTTCTTCGAAAAACTATTATGTTTGACAGCAATAAGGTAAATTTTGGGTAATGATGAAAAAACGCAAGGAAAAAGTGGATAGGTTAGATTAAGTAGAACTAAAAGAACAAGCGGGGTTTATTAGTAAAGCTATGTTAACTAACACCACAACTAATATTTATAAAATATATGTAATAAGTCCAACTGGTGATTTGTGTAATAATACCCTTGACAACTAATTCTGAAGAATAACTGGCCATTCCTGCTTTATTTGCAGCAATACATGTGTAGTTTCCTGCATGTTCTTCACTAATATTATCAATGTTTAAAACAGAAACTTTCTTGCCAAACGATGCAATATTTACATTTTCATTTTGGATGATAGGTTTGCCATTAAGCATCCAAGAAAAAACAACAGGCAAATCACCAGTGGAAATAGTGCATTGGACCGATATTGTTTCATCAGTTGAGGAAGGTTCGTTTCCAAAAGTAAAATGATGGATTTTAGGTAATACTAAAATAGGAAATAAAATAAAAATATCAGTTATCTAATTAAATTAAGTAACACCAAATTACGATATTTATTCTTTAACGCACAGGTAGAAAGAAAAAATCCCGGTTCCTAAGCTTTTACCCATAACAAAATAATTTTTTTTCTGATTTTTTATGATTAACTAAAAAAATTTTCAAGGAACTTTACTCTAGATAACAATAACATTATTAATTATATTACATATCCTGAATTGTTAAGTAAATAAATAAATTACATTCATTAAAGTGCAACAATGAAAAAAAAACGAATATTTTCTGTATGTATTTATCTATGACTTAAAATTTTTCTTTTTAATAGATACGAACAAAGTAAGTATTAGTGCTGTTCTCATGAAATATAGTGTATAAAGTATTACCATTTCTTTCTAAAGAACTATATAGCTGCTATGACTGTAGACGTTAATTTTAATTTATATATAAATTAGCATGAATGAGTAAAATAAGTTTTCGTAAAAAGTTTTTTTCGTATGCTATAACAAATAATAAAAGTAAAAAAAAATCTTACTAACATTTAAATAATATTACAGCTATTTTACTTTAAAGCTTTTTGAAAATAATGGCATAACAGAGAGACAGTTATTGACAAGATCAGTTTTGAAATAGGTTTAATAGCAATTAATTACATCCCTAAAAAGAGATTTTACGCCAAAACTGATTAAAATACGACTATCTCCAGGGCTCCATTTAAGGATTTGTGTTGCTTTGTGCAAGTTATTCCAACAAAAATGTTAACACATGGTAAACGATTTAATAATCCTTTTTGATATTTCGAAATGCAAGTACAATTTTCAGCATGTTATATGTAAATTTAGTTGAATAATATGTGGCAGAACTGTAAAATCCAAAAAATATTGCTGTTTTGCTAGTAAATCTGTACTTTTTTTTATCACCAATAACCTCCCATTAAATTTAAATTACTTTGCGCATCCAACCAGATTTATGCGGTAAAGACCACTAAGACTGCAGAAAACTACAGAATACCCTGATGATTTTTTAAATAAATTTTATAGAGGCAACCCTAATAGGCCAATGGGCTGAGAAAAGCAAGGGGTAAGGATTTAAGGAAAACCAAGTAAAAAAACAAGATTGAACTACACAATTCTACAAACTACGATATACCATTAACATGTAACTCGGTTGTATACGAATCCAATCCAGCACTATTTTGCGAGATGCAAGTATAATTTCCAGCATGTTCTTCATTTACATCGTCAATAGTAATTGAACTAACTTTCTTTCTAAGTTGGATAAAAATTCCGTCATTTTTTCCTATAGGTTTGCCGTTATGTAGCCACGTAATATTAACTGGTAAGTCTCCTTTGTGGACTGTACACATCGCGGATGATACATCGCCAGCATTTACGGACGTTTCACCGAAGTCAAAAGGTAAGATTTGTGGAGATACTGTAATAAACACTTAGTTAATAGTCCGGTCAAATTAGATCAAAAAATAAGAGTGAAGGTACACAAATTTACATTAAGGTGAAAGTGAGTAAAATTGTTCAAAACATAATTAAAAGTAACATTTTTAAATTCCCCATCGCTCCGGCACGTGGAAAAAAATTGACTTGAGGTCAAAGGTAAAAAATGGGTTTTTGGCGATTTTCTTCAAAACGGTAAGTTTTATCGTAAAATTACCTGAAACAAAATTGTAGATCATAAAATTATCTATAAAAAACCTATCAATATTTTTTTTCCTAAAAGCTACTGTTCCTGGGATATAACGATTCAAAAAGTTGTAAGCGTCATTGTATGCAAACATTTCCACGCCACCTCTGAGGAAGTGTACTTAGCACGTTTTTTTTTTAACGTGGTTTTCCCACTAGGCCTATTTCACAGGTCTGTTGTGATTCTGTTTAATTGCAAACTATTGCATAATTACAGTATTCGCAAGGGTTAGAATTGATAAAAGCGATGGAAATTAAAAAAACAGTAGAAACATTTATTTGTCCGGTTCATTATCTTTACTTACTTCTTCAAGTTGTCCTTCTTCTTGATCTTCTTCTTCTTCGTCTGTTTCTTCTTCTTCATCCTGGGTGTACGTGAACTGCGTCTGTTCGTCAGTATCAAACGAATCCGCTGCTGTTGGTGATTCGACATTAAAACACGACCGGTCTTGACAATTCGTGCATGCCAGAGAACAAAACAGTCTAACTTTTGCAACCACATTTAGCAGTTTTTACGGCGCAGGTGGGGGTAAAGTCTGAATTTGTTTCGACCAACTCCCAACCCCAATTTTTTATTTGATAACCAAGCCACACTTGAACTTGGTAATATACCCAAAAAATATGTTGATGAGCAGCAACTAAGGTTGAAGGGAGACAAGCTAATTACAGCTACAGAGATGTATATACGTGACGTACTTATGCATACAATGATGCTTACAAGTTTTTGAATCGTTATATCTCAGAAACGGTGGCTTTTAGAAAAAAAATATTTATACCTTTTTTATAGATAATTTTATAATCTACAATTTTTGTTTAAGGTAATTTTACTATAAAAATTTTGAAATGTTCTTTTTAATTATGTTTTAAACAATTTTACTTACTTTCAGCTTGATGTAAATTTATGTACCTTTGAATGTCTAGATTGACCGAAATATAATACCTAATATTCTTTAAATAAAATGTTGTGTCCGTTTACTATTTAGCTTCCTTATAAAGCCAAGTTTTAAAAATTAATGTAAAAAGGATATATTTTTAAACTGGTATTTGTCTTGATTTTTAAATAGATCCATAAAAAATAATATAAAAGATATGTGCTTACTGAACGGATTTATAGGATAGTGGACAAAAAAAAATCATGCAAAAACACTAATTAATTTTTTCTAGCATAAAGTACCATTAACATGTAGCTCTGCAGAATACTCCGCTTTTCCAGCTTTATTTTCCGCTAAACATGTAAAAACACCCACATGTTCCTCGTTGACTGAGTCAATACTAATGGAGCTAGCCTTTTTACCAACTTTTGTAACTTGTAGACCCTCCACGTAGCCTACGCTAATATTATTGTGTAGCCAAGCAATATTTATTGGTAAATCGCCTTTATGGACAGAACACTGCACAGATGCGTATTCCCCTGAGTTTATCGGTTCATCACCGAAGTCAAATGGAGAAATTTGTGGAGGAACTGAACGAATCAAAAAAATTAAATATAAAATATTAGCTAAAAACTCTAAAAAATGTCTTTTTAGTTTTTTGCAAAGATTGCTTTGCTTTCTTTTTAAGATATCTCACAAGTGTACCCTCAGTCACCTTGCTTAGCGATTTTGTAATAAAACCTAGGATTTTAAAAGGTAAAATAAATCGACTTAGTTTCTTCTTCCTGATTTTTGATAGAAATTACTTTAATTAAATTGTTTTCTATTTCTTTTTTTTACTTACGGAAATATTTTGAATATAAGTAATCAGGTTGTTCCTAAATTTCTGTACGGTTGCATTGTATAGTTACCAATATTTACGAAGTATGATCGTTTGCTGGTTTGCGAAGGGTGATCCTAAAATACCATCTAGTAAAATTTTAAAGGCTCTGCATACGTTTGGTTAAATGTTAACACAAGACAACTACTTAATTTTATAACAAAAATTTAATAAATTTTGTAGAGATAGAAAATATTTGCAGATCAACTACAGGTCGTCGGTGGATAAGAGAGGAAAGCTTTTTTGCAATAGTGGGACGTTTATTAATACAACTCTTCTTGGGATCGAATCAAGAATGTCAAGGGTTGTGAAAAGCACCATTTCCCAAATATGGTAATATTATTTCCAAGAAGATTTGATTTGGAATATTTACAAAGTATACAGATTAGATATGTGTTTATACCAATCAAACCTATTCTCCAAAGTAAAGCCTACAAGGTTAAATTAATATTTTTTTTGGAGAACTTGGCCGCTCATAGGCTAAGGATGAGTACTGGCGACAGTTGTTGTGTTTTTGAAGTATTAAACTAGACACAATTTTTAGTTATTTAAGTTTCAGTAAAAAATATGATATTTGCATTTCCTTGCGCTTGTTTTTCAACTCAGGATTTGAGACTGAGAACATTAAATATTGGAGTGAAGAGTACTATCGTCAGCAAAATATGGAGGGTATTGATTGTAGAAAAGGGAAGTTACGTTAATGTGAAGAAGTAATAGAGGTAGTGCTAGTACTGAGCCATGGGGCACCATTTTGGTCATCCTAGGATCGATCGCCAATTAACTTTGCCCCGATAAATTTTTTTCGTTCCTGTACTTACTTGTTTCTTTAAGAATAGATGATAATTGTCAATTATTAAATTTTATTACTATCTTCCACCTTTGTTATAATTTCTATGTTTTTTACAAATTAAAAGATCAACTCTAATTATGTTAAAGTGGTTTTTAAGAAAACACCGTTGTGTTTTTCACGTAACAACGAGTTTAAAGAATACCTTTTGAATTTGAATAAGCTCTTTTAATTTAAAAGGCTTGAATTTCAAATATATATTTTTTATGAAAATTACTGACAAAAATTATAACTTTAGAAAACTGGAGACACACAATCTGGTTTTTGCTTATAGGAACATTTTGCACTGAGTGTTATTTAAGAGGTGTCATAATATAATGAAAAAAATGAATTTGGATACAATAAGTAGTTGTTCAATATCGTAAAAACAATTTTTAAATAGTTACGTTATAGTACCGTTGACATTTAACATTGCAGAATACCTATCTGAGCCGGCAGCATTCTGAGCTATACAGGTATATTGTCCACTATGTTCTTCGTTAGCAGATTCTATAGTTAAGGACGTGACTTTGTTGCCGTTTTTAAACACAGATATTCCATATCCTACCTCTACCGACTTATTATTGTGAAGCCATGTAATGTTTAGTGGAAGATCACCTTTGTGGACGGAGCAGAAGACTGATGCCAGTTCTCCTGCATTTACGGACTCTTCTCCGAAATCAAAGGGTAAAATTTGGGGGGGAACTGAAAAAATGTAAACGAATCACCCATGACCTCCCTTTCAATAGTAAAAAATGGGCCCATGTGACTTAACGCTCGAGGGAAAAAAATGTATATATTAAGTATGTTTGTGGATTAAAAATAATAAAATATAAATCTGGGTAAAAGAAAAGAAAAACCAAAAGAAACGTATACAACATGCATCAACTAAATCAATTATCAAAGTCTGTAGGATTACCGTTAACATTAAGCAGGGCGGAATGCTGAGCTTCTCCTGCTTTATTTTTTGCAACGCAAGTGTAAGTGCCTGCATGATTTTCCTGTACTGAATCAATTGTTACAGTACTAACTTTTCTACCTGCTTTGCTTACAAGAATTCCGTCAATGTATCCTATACTTATATTGTTATGTAGCCAGGATATATTTATTGGAAGATCCCCTTTATGAACTGAACAAGTCAGGGACGTTGAATCTCCAGAGTTTATAGATTCATCACCAAAGTCGAAAGGTGAAATCTGCGGGGGTACTGTAATAGTTAATGTAAGAGTAAAAAGTAAAAAAAGCGTAAATTAATCAAATAAATGGTTTTGTTTAAAAGCTGATTCTGATTAGAGTTATCAAGATATTTACTCCATAAAACTATTTAAATTCAATTTAAAGTAAACGGTATCTTATATTTGATGATTGTATTTAAACTTTTGCACTGAGTATTTAGAAAATGAATGGCATTGAGCTGTTGCAGTTATTCAAAAATTAATATAAGATTTAGGATTTAAATCATTTGCTTTAAAGATAAAGACAATAAAACAAAAAATGGCATGAACATAATGATTCCATGATACACACTTTCTTTTGATTAATACCATTAACATTTAAAGTTGCTGAATGTCTATCATGTCCAGCTTTATTTCGAGCTATACAAGTATATACTCCTGCATGTTCTTCACCAACCGAATCGATGGTAAGTGAACTAACTTTTTTGCCATTCTTTACCACTGAAATTCCATAATCCAAATCCAATGAATTGTTATTATGCAGCCATGTTATCTTTAAGGGCAGATCTCCTTTGTGGACTGAACAAATAAGAGATGCTAGATCTCCTGAGTTAACCGAGTCCTCCCCAAAATCAAAAGGTACAATCTGAGGTGGAACTATAAAAACAGGGAGTTCATAAGTTGTAACACTTTTTAATCGTTTTTTTTACAAGAACTTTTGTTTGTAGTTTAAGTGTAGTGTCACTGTTTGCTTGTAATGAGCGACAATTTTTATATACCGGGTACCCACGAAATTACTAGCAGCCCTGTTATTTTCTTCAGGTGTGTCATACGATTTTAAAATTTTAGTGGGATGTATGGCTGGATAGGATGCAGATTTTTGATATTTGAACACTTATGTGTCACTTCCAGTTTCAGCGGAAGTACTACCAACTTCGTTATTTTAAATTAACGGACTCAAGGACTAGCATTAACGCAAAGCCAGGTTGTAGGCAGGGTGTTTGGTATAGTGATTTCTTTGTTTTTGTTTTGGAAAAACGTAAACAAATTGCCAGATCTCAAAAACAAAAATCAGCCAATTACCTTGAAAATGTAATAAAATTATTCCAAGCACCGGCAACAAGGTTGATTTGGACAGCTGCTGCATTCGTTGAATAAAAAATAATAGTAAATCAGCTGTTGTACGGCACTTCGATGTCATTTTATCTCTTTCTAGTAGGTTGTATTATTCAATAACACGTTTTGTAAACTAACTTGATCAACAGCAATCGAATTGAGCATCTAAAGTAAATGTCATATCTATCTGTCACTTTGGATAATAAACAAAAATAGTTTTCCGGCTTTAAAAATAATTTTTAACAATAATGAATCATCGATTTATAAAAATGTTGCCATGCCATAAACATTGAAAAAGTTATTATTTCGGGAGTGATGTTATTCAGTGTGTTTAATCAATGTTGCCGGTGCAGTATGTTAACAAGAACTATCTCTCCTTGCTCCCCTGAATATATTAATGCCAAACAAGGTTTGTTTACTATATTTCTATCCAAGAATTCGTTGTTTTAAATGCAACATCCTTATATTTAAAAAAACAAATAAAAGGTGGATAAAGAACAATGGTATTTTTTAACCTATTTGATGAGCCTTATTTCCTAATGTCGTAAAAATACAACTTCCGGTTTTACCGGAAGTTTGGCAGAAATTAACTTTCACTTAATTTATATGGAACACTTCTTTGGGTCTTTAATTTAATTTTAACAATTATATCTCAATCTTTTTGTTACTTAGGTATATCCTATCTCTAAACCTAATAATTTTAAAGGTATTAATAGTGACTTTAGCAAAGTTGTGCACTTCGGTTAAACCGGAGAGACATAGATTATCTAATCCTGTCAGATCATACATTCCACTAAAATTTTAAATGCGTATGAGACTTCTTAAGAAAATTACAGACTTGCTAGTAATTTCGTAGACATCTGGTATATGTTGTCTATAAGTATACGATAATATTAGAAGTAGTCATTATAGTATGATATATTTTGTAATGCTTGCAACTGAATGTTTGGGATAATATCTGTGGTGTGTTGTAGAGGCAGTAAATAAAAAATAAATAAGGATACGTTAAAATATATGTACAATATCTACAACTCTGGTTTTACTTATAGTTTACCATTAACGTTTAACATAGCAGAATATCTTGCTACGCCAGCTTTGTTTTCCGCTATACAAGTATAGACTCCTATGTGAGTCTCATCTACAGAATCAATCGAAAGCGTGCTGATCTTTTTACCAGCTTTAGAAACCATGACTCCCTCTATGTATCCTATACTGATGTTATTGTGTAGCCAAGAAATATTTATTGGCAGGTCACCTTTGTGCACTGAACAAGTAAGGGAGGCTAACTCCCCAGAATTTACCGATTGTTCGCCAAAGTCGAACGGTAAAATTTGAGGAGGTACTGTAAAAAATAAATGCATAAGAAAAGTGTAACCAGCCACTTCATTTTATAATAAGTATATTTTAACCTCAGTTCTTGGGTGCCAACATTCTTTTAAACGGAACCACCTATAAAGATATAGCAACAACAACTTTTTTTTAATTGCTTGAAAAAATCTATCATGTGTCAGCAGAAGAGGCCCGTTAAGTGTTAAGTTAATAATTTTACAATTTTTAATAGTTGGACAACCAAATGGTATAATATTAACAGTCTTAAATATATCGTAAGAAAAATTTAAAAAAGGGTATCTTAAAAACATGGGGAAGTAAATGGATTTTTTAAAAAGGGAATGTGGCTAAAACAAATAGCTTGTAAGGTCAAAACTAGAAAATAAAGAAAATAAGCACATGCAAATATGCATATCATAGTACCATTTATATTTAATACAGAAGAAAACGTAGCAATTCCTGCTCCGTTTTCAGCCACACAAGTATAGGTTCCTGCATGTTCGCCTTGAACAGAATCTATTGTGATGGTACTGGCTTTTTTACCAGCTTTGGTAACCAATACATCTTTAATATACCCGATGCTGATGTTGTTATGCAACCATGACAAGTTTACCGGTAAATCTCCTTTGTTAATACTACATACCACCGAAATTGAGTCACCAGAGTTAATTGCATCATCACCAAAATCAAATGGGTTGATCTGAGGAGCAACTGAAAATGTTACGTATATTATCCTATTATATACCGGTATTAATGTTCTTTCTATGCCTTTATCTTTCTGATTATCAGTAAACGTAATTTCCTTTCAAATAATATATAAAATAGAGAAGCCCATGTGTATTACTGTTTAATTATGTATTTTTGTATGTTTTTAAACAGATTTCATTACCTTGATCGGCTAAAATATATTTTAGACCCAGTTGGTTCCAAGGAAACAGCTTTGCACAACCACCCAGGGAAGGTTTTAACACCAAAATCGATTTTATGACGTGTTTTAAGGACTTTTAATTTACTTATTCATTAACCCTAAATAGGTCTATTTTTTTATATTTTTTTGTAACATATTTTACTGTTTTTATATAAATTTACTATTGAAATTGTATGTAAGGAAATAAGGGAAAATTTTTGGATACGGATTATTGAAAAACAAATTAACATCAAACATACAGATAACAAATAAAAAAATACTAGGAACCTTTTACACGTAATTTCGCAGAATAACTTGTTTTCCCCGCAGCGTTCTCCACAACACACTGATATTCTCCAATATGAATTTCATCTACAGAGTCAATTGTAAGAGTGCTAACTTTTTTGTTTGTTTGTCCTACACTCACGCCATGTAACAAATCTATAGGTTTCTTGTTAAAAAACCATGAAATTTTTATAGGAAAGTCGCCTTTTGTAACTGCACACATTGCACTAACTAGTTCGCCAGAAAAAACGCTTTCATCACCGAAGTCAAAAGGATGAATTTGAGGGGGTACTGTAAGGAAAATTTAAAAAAATAAAGAAGATAACTAATTAAACAATAAGAAAAAGAAAAAAAGACCCAATAATCAACAAATAAAGAAGAAAAAAAAACGAAAATATAACATTATCATAATAAACCATGCAAATTGTTTTTTAATGTACCATTAACATTCAAAGTAGTAGTAAACTGGTCAATTCCTGCCTTGTTTTTCGCTTGACAAGTATAGACTCCAGCATGCTCCTCATGAACTGAATCTATAGTGATGGTACTGGCTTTCTTGCCAACTTTAGATATCAAAATACCATTGACATACCCTATACTAATATTGTTATGAAGCCAGGATATATTTATGGGCAAATCTCCCTTATTTATACTACACATTGCAGAAGCAGATTCACCAGAGTTGACAGTTTCTTCCCCAAAATCAAACGGGACAATAAGTGGAGGTACTGTAACGAGTTACAAAATTACTAACGCCTATTTATAAATCAAAAAATCGTTTATCGATTAGTTATTAAAAATTATTTTTATTTGTAGTTTTTAAATGTTTTTTTAGGTAAAGAAGCAGGTCCATAAAGGTCAATTGACTGCCTAAGGGACCCATTAAATAGACATCGAAAAAAAAAATAATAACAAGCCCAATCTGTATAAAAAAAATAATTTCTTGGCGACTGAAATCCCCTGTCTTGCGAAAGAAGTAACACGTTTTTAATAATGTTTAGGGCGAAATATTCTTGTTTAAATATTTTAATTATTTAAAACGACTTTACTTATTTATAGATATATATGCTTATGGATTAAGAGGTAAATTGGAGTAAAGGATAAAGATTCTAAAATAAACTAAATACAAAATTCAAAACCAATAAGTATACTAAGAACCTTTCACTTGTAATGCAGCTGAATAACTTGTTTTTCCTGCAGCGTTTTCAACAATGCATTGATATTCCCCAGTATGGATCTCATCTACAGAATCAATAGTAAGAGTACTAACTTTTTTATTGGTTTGTCCGACCGTTGCCCCATGTAGCAAGTCTATTGGCTTTTTATTGAAAAACCATGATATTTTGATAGGAAA
Organism: Listronotus oregonensis; assembly: GCA_019359885.1. NCBI lineage: Eukaryota > Metazoa > Arthropoda > Insecta > Coleoptera > Curculionidae > Listronotus > Listronotus oregonensis. Next base: position 63,216 of record JAHBCN010001816.1, on the reverse strand, counting down.
GTCACCTTTTGTTACTGCACATGTTGCAGTTACCAATTCACCAGAAAATACACTTTCGTCGCCAAAATCAAAAGGATGAATTTGAGGGGGTACTGTAAGAAAAGTGTTGATAAGGAGAAAAAGGACATAAAAATAAATATAATTACACAAAAGATCCAAGAAGCATAAAATCCTGCAACATCATCACATTAGTTCCGGTGAACAATGTATAATTTTGCTTTTTAGACGGAAAAAACTAATACTGCAAGTAAACGTATTGCTATAACGAATCACCACATAACCAGGTCAGTTAGGTTTTTGTTAAATAGTTTTTAAAAGCCAGGGGAGGTCCAAATCAGATTTTTAGTGCAAAACTTATTTTATCGTGCATGAAAAATTGATACGTAAATATTCTTTTTGGGTGCTTTAATTAGGAATTTTTAGGGACAAATCTACTTTTGTGTGTAGGTCTTGATTTAATATAATTATACAAAGTAATATTTATAACCGCCTTTTTTTTAATCGTTGTTATTAGTAGAACCACGCAAGTTATCAGGTTCCATAAAGAATTGTAATCTGAGAACTCGCGCATGCTGAAATTTCTTTAGAAATGGATATCACTGATGTTATACGTAGTACACGTCTTGGTTAAAAATTTCTTCTGAAATACACATACGAAATTTATTTTTTTATGTAATGCCCCAGTATAGTGTCGGCTATTTATACCCGTACAGGGTCTTTGATTATATTTACGATGCATCTAAAGCCGTTATTTTTGAAGATAGAAAAAAATATTTTTTATAAAAATTGTAGGTTTTTTTTTCATTTTATCTTTTGGAATAATCAGTAAAAAAAATATTGCATTAAAAAAATAAAAATATATGAGCAACTTTAACTTTTTTATTTGAAATACGTATATTATAGGTTACAACGAAAGATCTTTTTTTTCTCTTCTCAGCAAAAAAAAGATCTTTCGTTGTAGCCCATAATATACAGGATGTATCATTTAAAAAAGTTAAAGTTTCCCATTTTTTAATTTTTTTAATGCAATATTTTTATACTGATAATTTCAAAAGATAATATAAAAAAAACGAAATTTTTAAATAAAACATTTTTTTCTATCTTAAAAAATAAAGGCTCCAGATTCCCATGATATAATCAAAGGCCCTGTACATATTCCTCTGTATAGACTTCCATTACGTTTTATTTTCATGACTTTATGACGTATGCCATTACAATTTTATTTTTAAAGGCACCACATTCATAAATTTGTTAAAAAATTGTTGAGGGATAGAAATAGGAAAAATAATAAATTCTAAAAAAACTATTTATAACACCTAGCATATTGACTAATAAACTACCATTAACATTTAACGTTGTCGAATAGCTGTCTTTCCCTGCTGTGTTTTCAGCTACACACATATAAACTCCTGCATGAATTCCATCCACAGTGTCAATATTCAAAGAGCTCACTCTTTTATTTTGTTGACCAGTGCTGACCCCATGTACCTCTGTTATCGGCTTGTTGTTGAAATACCAACTTATTTTAACCGGAAGGTCACCTTTTGTTACAGCGCACTGAGTAGTAGCCATGTCACCCGAATTCACCACTTCGTCGACAAACGTAAAATGGGAGATTTGGGGTGGGACTAAAAGAAATTTTATTTATCACCATTATAGTGTTAAATGTTGTAAGTTTTACGATAAAATAAGAAAAAGAAATGAATCATCATAAAGAATATTTTGGTTAATAACAACATTACTTAAGCATAAATAATGTTTCATGTGTACTGTTTTTTTTTTAAATCAAATTTCTCCCAATATGTACTTATTGTTTTATTATTACAGTTTATTGATGTTTGCAGGTAACTGACAATATTTTTGTGGCTAAATGGCTCATCCAATAAAAAAATGTTTAAGAATTGCTCAAAATGTTAACGACAGCACGTTACATTTCCATTTTTTATAGTAAAAACCTAATACCACTGAAAAGCAACATTTTATAGTATCTTGACTTTATTTTAAATAAAAGATAACCAAGTTGACCTTAATTTACTTATTTTGACGTCCGCAGTCTGGGCATTTATTTTCAGGACACTGAGTGACTAATTTGACTTCACCAGTAAAAAATAACGGGTTTACAAATACTAAGTGACTCAGCGAACACACACATCCAGCTGATTATTTTCTTATTTACAAGGCTATCATTTTAAAATTTTGAGGGTTCCTATAGCGTATAGTTAGTTACTCTCAGGATTTAATAATTTATTTTCCGGTTTAACCGGAAGTACCTTTTTTTTAAATACCAACCTATATGTTTTTCTAACCTGTTAGATTGGCCTTAAAATTATCTTTTAAACTATGTATCAAAATGTGACATTTCCTTTTAAAATGGCACCAAAAAGCTTTAGTAGGTCATGATATGGAGCTTGGATCTCATTAAAGTGTAGTTTCCTGTGATTTTTTAAGAACAGATGATATATTACAATATGATTTACATTGATTTGGCCTAGCTGATGTCAGTTCTCGGTGACTAGATTTTTAGTATTTCGAAAAGAATTCCTGAAGCAACTTGCAGTATTTTGGAAACTAGAATAAAAACAGCATATTTTTATTAGTCCCTTTTATAAAACAATTATTTTTCTTTCATTATCATTTTTTATGCCATATACGATCATTATTATTGATTTGCTCTAGCAATTATACCAACATTAATTGATGATAACCAAATAAAAAATTTCTGTCATTGATACACTGGAGGATTTAAATTAAGAAAAATGATTGTTTTATAAAATGAACAAATAAAAGTATGCTGTTCCTATTCTATTTTTCAAAATACGGTGAGTTGCTTTAGGATTTGTTTTCTTTATAATATTAAAAATCTAGTGACCGTTGACTGACATAAACCAGCAGGCAAACTCCGTAACACCATAGAGAAGAACTTTCCTGTCTTTAATAGAAAATTCCTTTAAACCCTACTACGTATGTTTTCTCGGCTATTTTCGGATTTCCGAATGGCTAGTTCGGACTATAGAAATAGAAAGACCAGCTTGGGTCTTGCTACGATTTGTTTTCTTTCTATCCTATGAAAATTTACATAAGCTTATCCCTGTCATTGCTTTACTTATTTTTTTATTTAATTTTAAACTTTTTAAGTGATCCTAACCCACTAACCTGCAAATCATTGTTTACTTACTTATGTGTTTATTTTTCAAGTCATATTTTAATTATTTGAATTACATGTAATTACCTAGAGTGTTTTTTGTTGTTAAGTTCATTTTTAAATAAATAAATTAAATTATTAAACTTTGGTGTCTGGGGTCTGTGGTTTGAAGATTATAAAATGACCCAATTTTTATGCATTTTGTAGAAGAGAACAACTTTGAGGAAACAAAAAATATTTTTGTCTTAAATCCCATCAGTGGTTTAAATGTATTTTAATTGAAAATTTGTCTACATATTTTTAAACATATTTGGACATTTATAACTTTTTGCGTTTTTTATTTATCTACAAAATTTCCTTACATTTCTTTAAAATATTTTAGGATTTATTTTAGAAAACAATCTGAACAGCTTTTTGGATTTTCCTTTAAAATGTACTAATAATTTGCCTGTATATTTTTCTACCAAATCTCACATATTTTAATAAAATTTTCAAAAACTACTTGAAGCCCTATAACTACATTGCGCCAAAAAAGTATCGCATCACCTCTATTTTTTACATAAGACTAAGAGTAAACATGTCCTAGCGTAAATCTTAATATCTTCTCTAAAAAAGGAGCTATCGAGATTAACAAAACGTTAAAAAAACAAGGCTTCAAGGTTTTGATAATAAAAAAACATCTGCTATCATCGGTGAATCTTTTCATAGAATGTGTATTTTTCCACAAAGCAACCTATGTTTTCATGTTAAATAATATAATATATTTCCGTTACCGAACTTTAACGAGCCACTTAGAAATGATATGGAGTACCAATTAATTTCTTGTCTATTTCTATCTCCAATGTATTACGGATTACGCCTACAGACCAAAACTATGTAAATCATACTGTAAGATATCATCTGTTTTTTTCACAGCACACTACACTTACATGGTTCAACTGCATATCATGGCCTACTAAAGCTTTTTTGACACCATTTTAAAAGCAAATGTCACATTCGATACATGGCGGCGAGAATTTTAAAGCCAATCTTATAGGTTAGATAATATAGAGGGTGGTATTTAAAAAAATAGTTACTTCCGGTTAAACCACAAGTCGCAAAAATAAGTTATTAATCCCAAAATGGGGTTACTATACGCTGTAAAAACTCTCCAAATTTTAGAATAACATGATTGTAAATAAAAAAGTAATCAGCATTACATGTTCGCTAGACCATTCGGTATATTAAGGGAAAGTTTGAGGATAAAAACTTAAAAAATAAAAGAATCGACTACTTCAATTGTCAAAAAATAACTACCGTTAACATTTAATAACGTTGAGTAGCTGTCCTTTCCAGCTTCATTCTCCGCCACACAAAGATATTCTCCTGCATGGATGCCATCTACAGTGTCAATACTTAAAGAACTTATTCTTTTATTAAGTCTGGACTTCGCTTACCCCACTGAAGATCGCGATGGGTTTTATTAAAAACCAAAATTTTAATGGGAAAGTCTCCTTTTGAAACGGCGCATTAGTACTAGCCATATCTCCGGAATTAACAACCTCATCGACGAAAGTAAAATGGGATATTTAGGGGGACTAAAGCATTTTGTTTTCAATTTTAGCATAAAAATTGATAAATAAGTAATCTCGATTTAATTTAGTGCTCAAATAAACTACCTCATTTAATAACGTTGAGTAGCTGTCCTTTCCAGCTTCATTCTCCGCCACACAAAGATATTCTCCTGCATGGATGCCATCTACAGTGTCAATACTTAAAGAACTTATTCTTTTATTAGTCTGGCTTACGCTTACCCCATGAAGATCTGCGATGGGTTTCTCATTATAAAACCAATAAATTTTAATGGGAAAGTCTCCTTTTGAAACGGCGCATTGAGTACTAGCCATATCTCCGGAATTAACAACCTCATCGACGAAAGTAAAATGGGATATTTGAGGGGGGACTAAAAAGGATTTTGTTTGTCAATTTTAGCATAAAAATTGATAATATAATGTGTCTCAGTTTTAATTTAGTGCTCACAATAAATATCTTATCTAATAGAGATGAAAAAATAAAAGCCACCCTGTGTAAGTTCAGTGACACCTAATTATACCGTTTCACTTCTGTTATAATTTATGTGCAATTAATTAGTTTTGCTAAAAAAATCTCAAGAGTAATTCAGGCAAATATAATTGGAAATTTTTAAATGGATTGTTAATTTATGATATTAATATGGATGAGATATTGATGATAGATAGAAAGCATGCTGCAAGCTTAGTTAAAAATACCATTGATATTTAAATATGTTGAATGTTTCGATACTCCAGCGGCATTCGTAGCAATACAAGTGTATTCTCCTGTATGTATTGCTTCGGCCGACTCAATGGTCATTTGACTCACTCTCCGATTAGTTTGGGCAATCACTATGCCATAGCTTTGGTCTATTGGATGACCATTTAGAAACCATGATATTTCGATAGGAAAATCTCCTTTGGAGACAGCACAGCTAGTTGTAACTAGTTCACCTGCGTATACGCTCTCGTCGCCAAAATTAAAAGGGTGTATTTGGGGAGGAACTGGAATAGTTTAAATAAATATAGGACTAACCTAACAAATCTAATAAAAATATAACAATTATTGTGATTGTATTAAGTACCATTCACGTTTAAAGTGGTAGAATAACTTGCTTTCCCTGCAGGATTCTCGGCTACACACAGAAATACTCCTGCGTGAACTTCATCAGCGGATTCAATACTAAGGGTACTAATACGTTGATTCATTTTTCCCACTGTTACACCATGCACTTCATTAATGGGTTTTTTATTAAAGAACCAAGTGATTTTTAGTGGTAGGTCACCTTTGGTAACAGCACACTGAGTACTTGCCATGTCTCCTGAGTTTATTGTTTCTTCACCAAAGGTAAAGTGGGTTATTTGAGGAGGAACTAAAGGAAAAAACATCTAAATGAAATACCGACACTACTGCGAAAATAAAGTACAGATGGGTACCATTAACGTTTAAGATTGTTGAGTAACTGTCTTTTCCCGCAGCATTTTCAGCAACACACAAATATTCTCCAGCATGAATCGCATCAACAGATTCAATACTCAGCATGCTTATCCGTTGATTCATTTTGGCTACAGCAGCTCCGTGGACTAAATCTACTGGCTTTTTATTAAAAAACCATGAGATTTTTAGAGGGAAATCTCCTTTAGTAACAGCACATTGAGTACTAGCCATTTCACCAGAGTTGACGACCTCGTCGGTAAAAGAAAAGTGGGCAATTTGCGGTGGAACTAAAAACATGTTTGTCAGTGTTACGATGCATAATATAACTTTTACAGTGGCACCAATGGCTTAGTCGTAATACCCAACATAATTTAAAAAGGAACACATTATATTTGGCCAGAATTCCTTAAATTTTTGTAGACTTTTGTCCTTTATTTAATAATATTTACAGAAACCTTATTACAAACTCAAGTTTTTTTTCATTTAAATAGATATCAAGAATCCAAGGAACTAAAAACTTAAATCGTTTCGTTAGAGTAGCAATTTTCTTCTAAAATCTAAAAGGAAATGGTAACTTTGATTGGGATGCTAGGTTATAAGCAGTATGGAAAATACTAATAGAACTAACTAAAGACAAATAAATAATAATCAACTAAAAAAACAGGAAATAAATATAGACAAGATTCATTCTACCATTAACGTTCAAAGTCGTTGAGTAACTATCTTTTCCAGCAGTATTTTCTGCTAAACAGAGATATTCTCCTGCATGAACTGCATCTGCCGACTCGATGCTCACAGTACTGATTCTCTTATTCATTTGACCCAAAGTTACGCCATGAACTAAATTGATAGGTTTCTTATTAAAGTACCAAGATATATTTATTGGGAAATCTCCTTTTGAAACGACGCACTGAGCACTGACCATATCTCCAAAGTTCACTACTTCATCAGAAAACGTAAAATGGGATACTTGTGGTGGAACTAAAAGGTGTTTAATTTCATTTTTGAGAATTTTCACACAGTACTGAGTGGTAACAACTTCATTCTTTTATTATTGGCTTATAGAAATACATTTATTAATGGAAAATCGGTTAATAAAAACCTTATTTAACGACCAAGTTACGTAGTAGGTTTTTCAGAAAAATGGTTCTTTAATTATCTTTAACAAACAAAAGATTTATATGAAACAAGTACAAAAGTATGGGCAACTATACCTTTATCGCCTTTTGCTGTACGCAAATATCTGGATTTATTTGTTTATTAAAATTTTTTTAAAATCTATGCATAACTCGATTCTAGCTCTCTTAACATCGATAAAACCCAAAAATTAAAGAAACGTTTCTATTGCGTTTATAGCGCGAGGTTCAATTAGGTCGGTGACCTAAATCAAGGACTTATTGTTCTTAGTACATAAGTGTTTATACAGTAAAACTTGTCTAAAACAGCCACCATAAAATTAAGAATAATTTGCCCTTATGAAGTGGTTCAACCATTCGAGGCTACAAAATTTTCCACTCATAAATTGCTTGCTGCCTCAAGTGCTTTTTAGGGAATGCAAATTTTGCACGAAATAAAAAATGTCCCTTCATTCCCTAAATTTTTACGTGCACACAACCACAACCAAGTTTCAAGTGCTTTTTGTTTAACTAACGGTCCAGATATTGGAACATTTTTACTGCTTGCTTTGCAGAATCAATTGTAGAAGACTTGATCTACAGCAAATCCTCCCGACTTCCGGAGTTTCCTCTTTTATTTTAAATTAACACCTTCTTCAAACATTCGTTTTAGTTCAGCTTTATTTCTGATGATATTAATTTGGGTTTTTCAACCGCAAACTTTTTAGAGTTTTCGACCCAAGCGTACTTTTACTCGCATAACATCAATTTTTCTTTAGGACAAACCTTTTTTAGAGGACATTATTAAACATTTTCGACTCCAAACAGATAACTTTTTCTTATCGATTTAGACACAACTAAGTATAATGTGAATGTTCCCATACCAAAGCTATTTGAACCTGGTAACATATTGTTGGGTATTTTCACTTAAATTTGCAGAATACAATCATAAAATAATAAAATACAAATTAGCCCAAAGAAATCCGAATAAGTTATAAAAATTGAAATTTGTCTGGCCGTGGCTGTTTTATAAGGGTGTCCATTATCTAAGAGTATTTATATTAGACCTGGAGCCGAGAGGTTTTGCATGTCATACCCCGCGAGCTTTGGGGGCAGATAGAACGTATTCCCACTTTGAGTTCCCGGTATGCATCCCTAAAGTGTAGCTTTTAGAAGGGGTGAATTTTCAAAGGTGTAGTAATATCCATGCTTTGGATCACTTTGTTGATTATGTCGTCAAGAAGGTCGCCAAGTCCGCGAACCCAATTGCTACCAATATGGCGTCACTTAAGTCCGCCATAGTCCGAAAGGTGTAATTTTTCCACTGTAGACATGGACTATGGGCCCACGTTGTTTCGTGGTCTTTGTTAACAATGAACTGTAGAACAAAGAATTCAAAACGCCATACCTCTGGGGCGTCCCCAAGTGCCGCCATAATGGGGCAAACATGTCATTTTAGCAATGAACGCCCCATGATGGGGTCACTTGGGGACGCCTCAAAGTATGGCGTTTTGAATTCTTTGTTTACAGTTCATTGTTAACGATCACGAAACAAAAGCGTGGGACCCATGGTCCATGTCTCAGTGGAAAAATTACACCTTCGGTCAGTATGGCGGACCTAAGTGAGCCATATGGTATGGTATATTGGGTTCGCGACTTGGACCTCTGACGACATAAATCAATAATCAAATGATCCAAAGCATGGATATTACTACCGTTTGAAAATTCACCTCTAAAAGCTACACTTTAGGGATGTCATACTGGGAATTCAAAGTGGGGAATAGCGTTGTCTATCAGCCCCCAAAGCCTCGGCGTGGGGCCTATGATACATGCAAAAACCCTGTCGGCTCCAGGTCTATATATGAAATTTTCTATAAAGTAGATTTTTGTTAGCTTGAAAGTGGCCGATAACACAAGTGGCCGATATAAAAGGGTGTCCGTTAACACAAGTTTTACTGTACCAACTTAATTTGTGGATCAATTTAATACAGTTTTAACTCTAGTACCATTATGGCAGCTTAACATATGATCAGAACCTAACCTTATTATTTTTTTAAATATATTCATTATGAAAAAAGTTGCGAAGACAAAAATATTTTGTACATAAAGACAAAATATTTTGTAAGTTGTGACTGGAATTCGCCGCCTTTCTTGCGGAACTCGAATTGTCAAAGGTAAAAGCTGTTAAATTTGAGTAGCAAATTTCAATATTTGTGAGTTAACATCATAAAAAAATGTACGCGTGGCGTCATTTAGACCTCAAACTAAAAATTTAGTCCACCCCGTATAAACAATGCTTATATTTTGAGTATGTTGTCATATGCTTCTTTCCAACTTGGCCATTAAAAAAGATTTTGTGGTATACATTTCTTTCCGCAAACACAATTATTCGCCGTAAAGTAGGAAAATCAGTGCAATACAAAACAAGTACTTAACATCAGGCTTTAAAATATACCTAGTTTAAAAATCCTTTCTTCCCAAATGCTGGTAATAGGTGAGGAGTAGGTACAAAACAAAAAATACGAAAGCTAAAAGCACTTGTACTGAGATCGAGGCTTAGATAAATCTACCGTTTACATCCAAATGGGCTGTAAAGCTTGACTTTCCAGCCGCGTTCGTTGCAATACAAGCATATTCTCCTCTATGATGCGGTTCTACACTTGGTATATTTAGTAGACTCGCTTGGCTACCAAATACAGACGTAGATATTCCCTTTGAATGATGGGTAACATGTCGGTTATTGTGATACCACTTTATTTTTAGTGGTTTGTCACCTTTTGGCACGTAACAGGTTAATACTGCACTATCGCCAGCATTCAGAGGCCCGTCGAATTGGAAAGGGCTTATTGCGGGTGCCACTGTAAAAGGGGAAGAAGAAGTTTACTTTGAAAAACCACATGGTCAAAGATGTGGGCGACAAAATAATGGACAAAAGACTATGCTAGTAACATTACAATTAAAAAAGCAGATAATTTTAAAATTAATTTTAAACAGTTATAGGTTATTGTGAATTTAAATTCCAAAACATAATCTAGAAATATTTAGTTTTGAAAAATTTCCAAATATTGGTAGAGTGTAAATAATATGGATGTTTCCACTATATGAAAAGCTGACCAGCTAAATACTTCAACAATGAATATGATTTGGACACCAAATTTTAATCGTTTTAATTATTAAGAGATGTTTAGTCCATTTTTATGCAAGTATCTTCATAATTTTATATACCGGGTTCCCCATAATAGACTACTTATTTTGATATTGAAACAAATTCTATATGAGAAAAGTCATTACGTTTTTTTATATTATTATCTTCTATGACCTTTGGGATTTGAATCAACATATCATTAATCGAGTAGGCACCTGTCACAAAACTAGGCAAAATTGATTTTCGTAAAAGCTTATTTTTCTAATAAAGCATCATTAGGTTTGAACACATTATTTAACGTTTAGTTTTAATTCTTATGGATTATTCATTTCCACAATGAGTTTTTTGCGTGAAAACATAAAGAGTAACTTAATAGAAGAAGATGAAGCGACAGTACATACCGCTAAAAACTCTAAAAAGTTCTGCGAGAAGTTTCTAATGGCCGACCTATTTCACTATTTGGGGATTTAAATTGGCTTTAAAGTCCCCGTTTTCTGTGGGGCTATTTAAAGTCAAAGGTTTTTTCAACTCGTCCAAAAAAACATCAAAGATCTTAAAGTCCGAATTCCTGAAGCGTTTCGGTGAATAGATCAAGTCTTCCTTCATTATGTCATGAATAATTTCTTGTCAAATCTTGAAAAGTGCATTGAAGTTAATGGCATTTACTTAAAAGATGTAATTTTTAAAAGTTTGGATACGTCGGATATTATAGTAAATCCCAAAGAGTGAATTGTAATTAAGTGTAGTAAAAGGTTAGTTTTATTAAGTTTTAACAATTTTACTGAGCAATTAAAATGGGTAGTCTATTATGGGGAACCCTGTTCCTATAAATTATTATTACAATGTCCAGTATTTACACTCTTAATAACTATTAACACTTTTTTGCTAAATTTCCCCAAGTAACTCTTAATAAGAATCAGTTATTTCTAAGAGGATTACTATTCCCCCATTTTACATACATCTTATTTTTAGAATTTCTTCATTACTAAAACTTGGCTTTCATAGTATTTCTGTTACATCATAGCTTTTGTAGTCCACATCCACGCCGTTTGGGTTCAAAATAATATTAACACATGGGCCTCTCCCTGACGCCACCTATAGCAAGTTTCATCAACTGACAAACAATGGGAGGTTATAGGTGATTCGTTGATCCGGCGCTAGTCTTGAAAACTGAGTATTAGTAGTACACAATGGAGACACCCTGCTTATAAAAACCTACCTTTTAGGCACCGAAAATAATTTCCATACCTATATATTATAAATTCTTGTAAACATATGCAAAAATCGTCAAACCTATAAGGAAAAAGACAATACGTATATCAAAATAGATGCTGTCAAAGTAACGACAAAGTCAAAAACATTTTGTTTAAACATTAATGTGGTCCTTAGAAGTAATTCGATTTATTAACAGACAGTTTAACAGAATAAATTCCTGGAAACCCTGGCATTCTCCAGCAATAAATCTAAATAGTAGGTACTAACCAGAGCTTTTTAAATAGTACAGAATTAAATATTTGTATTTAAATTACAATCATTGTGTGCAAGAAAATAATAATTGGGTGATACATTGCTTTGGTGGGTTTACAATTGCTTATGATTTTTTGATAAGAATTATTTGCCCTGCAAATTTTATAAAAAAGACAAGAATTTCTTTGGTATGCTAATCAGAACTAAACATAACTAGATACAAAAGGTATTTTTACTCATGGCATATAAAACGGGTAGAAGACTTTACCTAGATCAGAAATAACTAATTTGAAGTCATTTGAAATTCGCGTTTGAACTGTGGGAAATACTTTTTTGCTTAAGCAAGATTTTTAAAAGCAAAAACAACTTTAACTTTGTATATAAGTCTCTAAAGATTTACTATCGAAAAAAGGAAGGAAATAATCTTCATGATGGTAAAACAGATTATAGAAAGATTAGTGGACAACAACAAGGATGAAAACAATGTGTCAAAAAAGTGGACCTAGAATAATAAGTAAAACTGGAAACAGGTAAACTGTTTTGTAAATTAAGGACACATTTTTTATAAAAGAGCACGTAAAATAGGTCAACTAGAATATAAATGAAAATATATTATTATAAATAAAATAAAGTTTATATGATTTAAATAATATAACTTATTACCTTCAAGAAGACCTTTAAAAATAACTTTGGACAACTTAGATTTCAAATAATAAGCTGTTAACAAGAAATTCGTAAAAATATATAAAATCGGAAAACAAAGCAAGATGTTATTGATGACCGTACCTTACGTGCATTTAACTTTGACAGCATCTTAATAATTTAATATCATAAAACTTCAACTCACCCATGACTTGAACTTCTAGTGATCCCCTTGCGTTGTATCCTTGTGAATTTTTTGCAACACAAACGTACGTTGCCTGATCCGAAGCTCTCTCTACGTTTTCAATGATGAGAGTTCCATTTGGAAATACTTTCTGTTTTCGATTGATAGGCAGCAACCTTCCATCTAAACAAATATTTTTACTTAAAAACAATATATCTAGTAAGAATGTGATGTTTAGTCCATTTTTATTCAAGTATCTTCATAATTTCATATGTAAGTTATTATAACAACGTCAAGTCTTTACAATCCTAATAGGTATAAACATCTTTCATTCCTGAAGTTCCCGCAAGTAAATCTTAATAAGAAATAATAGAACTATTATTTTTTCATTTTACATACACTTTTTTTTTATTTCTCCATTACCAAAACTTTGCTTTAATAGTATTTCTGTTACATCATAGCTTTTGTTGTCCACATTTACTCCGCAAGGTTTTAAAATAATATTACCAAAAAGGCCTCTCCCTGCCGCGCATTAACATTTACAATAAAGGTTCTAGCAGTACTACAAACGAAAACGCTTAAACGAAAAGAACAATAAAAACGCAAAAAATATTAATACGAATTTAAAGAAAAAATGTAAATCATATAGTAAGAAATTAAAACATTTAATCTTGATACGAATTCTTAATAGGAAAGGTGAATCATACAGTATGAAATTAGGATATTCAATAAAATATAAATTTTTACTAAAAAGCTTAGATTCATTGATCCGTCGCTAGCCTTGAAAACTGAGTTTTAGTAGTCACAATGGAGATACCCTGCTTATAAAAACCTAGCTTTTAGGCACTGAAAACAATTTCCATACTTATATAATACAAATTCTTGTAAACATTTGCAAGAATAGAACATATATACCACATTCGTGTAGTACCGTTTCAAAAAGACAAGCTTAAGATTTAAGTAGGTTTTAAATATAACAATTTTACAGTTTGTTTTATCAATACCAGAACATAAAGTTTAGATTTAAATGAAATACTTTTTATGTTTAATTAGCAGAGCTTTAAATTATTAATTATATAAATTATAGAAAAATGTGTTTGTAGTTGCCCTATTTTAATAGGTTTGGGGTCATTTGTGGAAAGTTGTTATAGGTTAATGGGCCGGTGTTAAATAGTCTAAACAAGTTTTTTTAAACCTAGATAATACCTTTGTCTGTAACATTAACCATTATCTTCTAAAGTGCCGTAAAATGTCAGTAAGTTGTAAGTATTACAATAATACAAATATTTTTTTTACTGTTACTATTACATACCTCGTTCCCATACGACGGTGTCAACAGGATGACCAGCAAACGGACAGTGAACAATTAAGGTACCACCAGCAACAATCGCCTGCTTTTCCATAGACCTGACAAATGGCAATCCGTACACATTAATTCGCGCTGAATGATCCGCACTACCAACTTTAGAACTCGCGGTACACCTATACAAACCACCGTCGTTCGTGTGAATACCCGTGACATTTAAATGCGACACTACATCACCATTCACTGTAACGTATTGACCGATTTGATACCGGTCACTGTTAGATAATCGACGGCCGTATAGCTCCCACGTAATCTCAGGAGTGGGATTACCACTAGCGATACACTTAAGGAACACAGAATTACCCGGTTGAACGGTTTCTTCGTTGAAGGCATGACGGATTTGTGGTGGTTCGAATCGACCCCAAGTTTGAGTTCAGCAGTGGCTTCGGCGCTTTCTTGGTCGTTGCGGATGAAGCACTGGTACATGCCTTTGTCTTCTTTGCGTACGGCTTCGATCCTTAGGACTGCGTCTGTGTGTTCTATCTTGTTGCCGTCTTTCATCCATGAGATTGTCTTAATAGGGTTTCCTAAAACAAATAGTGGGAGAGAGTAATTATCACACTAATTTTTAAAAGATATTACAAAAAAATATAGTTATTTATAAGGATCGTATCTATAAAGCAATAACGTTTTAAAAAGAGTAGGCTACGTCTCTACAAGAAAGAAAAAAAAACCTGGATTATGTTTTATATATTTTCTGGAGCACTATAAAAGTAGCTATTTTACCTTGAACAGCAGAGTTTTTTATGATTTAATCTTCGCTCGAATATTTTATCGAATAAATCAAATATTCATCTAAAAGTTGACAAAAAATATATATTTTTAAATCCTATATACGAATATTTAAGGAACTGATAAAATTTTTAAATTTTAAAGTAGACCTACCTCCTTTTGAGCTTAGTGACGTCACCCCCTCTTGTGCGTAAGTTAGATCTTTATTTATTTAGCTTTAAACCATTATTTGAATATTTTAAATCTATGGCAAGATGACTAATTCCATACATATTCCGATAGTATAAGAATATTTTGCTACTTTCATAACATTTAAAATAAAGGTTCTTGTAGGGCTCCAAACGATGTGGGTATACTCTACACAAATTCTCTTTAATAAACGAAACAACAATAAAAACGCAAAAGTATATTGATACAAATTTTAAGAAAAAATGTAGATCATACAGAAAAAAATTAGGACATTTAATCTTGATACGATTTTTAAGAAAAAATGTAAATCATACAGTATGAAATTAGGACATTTAATAAAATATAACTCTATAAAAAGCTTTAATTTGTTTATTTTGTATTTTTGTTTAAACAACTATTTACTTAAGTTTTTTTGTTTGTAAGAACAATATTTATATCGTCGGATTAGATTAGAACTGTAGAAAGGGCAATTCAGGGTATACAAAGAGCATAAATAAAAACCATTGCAAAAATCTTTAAAAAAATACAGATGGTACATACCTTCAAACTTGCAAGTAAATACAGCAGGTCTACCAAAATCAATCGTTTGAACTTTCGGTTCGATAGTAGCCTTAAGTGGGGCAGTGACTGTAAGTACAGTCTCTACACTCTCTCCTCCAACAGAATTGTTGACAACACACAGGTACTTTCCAGAGTCTTCCACTTTGGCTTCCCTTATGATGAGAGTGCCCGCGACTTGCTTGACACGATCGTTGAGAGCTACAGCTTGTTTTCGTGAAGTTCCGTCGATGAATTTGTACCATCTAGAACAAGGGAAAGAAAAAATAACATACAACATAACATAAAAAATTTATAGTCAAAAATTTCACTGTTCTACTCTGTAATAAATGTAAACAACATCAAAAAAGTTGAGTGTTGAGAGAAACCATTCTATTGTATAAAATATTACCTAAATTTTGGAACTGGAAATGCTTGAGCCGGACATAATCCTACTGCTGTTTCTCCTGCAGCTTTATCCTTAATATCAATTGTTCGGGAACTTAGACGTGGACCAACCGATCCTGTAGGTTCTATAAGAAAAGGTAACCTATTGGATAAGAGTGAAACACAAGAAACGAGTGGTACCGCCTGCTTCTGGATAAGACAACCATCAGATCAAAGGATAACGAAAGGATAATAACGAGAAAAGATACTCGATGATAGGGTGAAACGTTAAAAATTGATTAAATTAAATGATTGGTAGCTTACCTGTTTCTAATGTATCATCTCACATCAGGAAGCCGGATCTATTTGACTACTTAGTGGTTTATAAATAAATTAAAAATCTTACCTCTATGATATCCTTTGATTCTAAAACTAAAAGATTAATAGGCCTAGATTTAGAAAACAGAAGAATAATCTAAAGCTTGTTAATAAATAGCTTCTTCCATTAAAGCTTGGATAAAGTATTTAGAAACTAATATTAGGTAAGATCAGAATAGACGACTATTAGTTTTGCTTCATTTCTGCGTTAAAGAGTTTCTTAGAACATTGATCTTTGGCTATAATCCTTAGATAAAACACTATGCGGTTTCAGACTTATTAGGCTTTACCCCTTCGAATCCCGGGCTAAACTACGAACTTAGCCTAATTTGGAGTCATTTCGAGGGAGACAATCGCACGCTAATATAAGTATGTTATGTACCTTTTTTAGTCTAACAAATATATGGTGCGGATCTGTTGATAGAAAAGAAAGTTAAGTTAACACAAGACATAGGGTTATTCAAGGCACTGTGAAATAAATGGGTTTGTGTCTTTTATCCGAAATGAGGATAAATCACCTTTTGAACCATAAGATAAAATATATTTCTTATAATAATATTTACCATTCGCTGTTTTAATTGAAAAACTTTTATAATTAGAAAATTAGCTTAAGGTAACAACAGAAAAATCATAATTACGATGTGTGTATGTATTTTTTGGTTTTTAGAAAGTTGGAAAAAAATTAATATGGAGAAAGGTAAATAAGTAAGATATAATATTATGGCTAAAGTCAAAGGCAAAGAAATTTTGTAAACTGATAACTGAAAATGAAATATGTTTCAAAGCGTAATATGTGGAAGTTATGCTATTTATTTCCGTAACCTCTAATGTTTTATATTTACCTACCTATATTTAGGCAGAGGGTAACCAGTGACATCACAAGGTATCACAATATCTTTATGTGATGCTATCTCCAGAACAATGCTGCCATCAATTTTGCGGCCTGAAGCCTTAGGTGCTACATTATTTGTTGGTTCTAGTCAAAAAAATATGAAATGTACGACGGTTTTATAAACCTTTTATAAATATATTTTTTTAGATGTGAAAATTTACCTGAATGCTTTTATGGAAAGTCGTTTAAACCGATAAAATAATTCCTCGTGTTTCTTTTAAGTATTTCTGTTATTAAATGAATAAAAATTAATTTAACTCAAAAAGCGTCATACAGACCAAGTACTTATATAAAAATTTCCCATTGTTTATTAAACATATTTATGTCTCACCTAAATTTTGGGACAGGATAGCTAGACATATCGCAAGGCATGAAAATGTCGTTTCCTTCTGATACATCTTGGTAAATATTCCACCATATTTTCTAACGGAAGATTTGGGTGCCACGTTACTGGTAGGTTCTATAGAGCAAGATATTTTAGGTTACCTTTTAAAACTTAACTTATTACCTGAATTTTGGAACAGGGAATGCAGACACGTCACACGTCATGATTAAATCTTTTCCAAAGGGACTTTCTTGGAAAAGTCCTCCGGCATATTTTTTGCCCGATGATTTTGGTGCCACATTATTCGTTGGCTCTATAATTAATATTGTTAAGAAAATAAACTTTACTAATTTGTAGCTTATTGTACTTAATTATATATACAGGGTGTCCCAGAATATGTGGGCCATCTCTCGGAATCTAATAGAAAACCTAAAAATATTATGACAAGTTCCCATAAACTTTTTTCCTACGACCCTCCCCTACGAAGATACAGGTACATAACGGACGCCCTGAAAATCGTTTTTTTGAAATAACTTTTTAAATACTAGGCGTTAAATAATATTTTTTTTAATATAATGGTTACTAGATAAGTATCCTTAAAATAAACCCATTAAATTATATTTGGCTTATTTAGTTTGCCAGGGACGGACTAGCTCTGACACACTAATAGCAATTTTTTAAACACCATGTATGATAAAGGCTTAACAATATTATTTTTAAGTAGCTTTAACCCTAAACTAAAAAAAGTATTCTTGATTGACATCGCTAAGATCAACTGTTTACGAGAAATAAAATATTGTGGTTGGTAATTTTATTTACATTATACAGGGTGTTTTCTAATTGAACGTCAATATTTAAGGAGGCTATTTTTAGGCTCATTTTAAGAAGAAAACTTCATATGAACGTATGTCCTAAACGTCCTAACTTTTGAGATACAGGGTGGTAAAATTTTTAAAAATTAATCATTTATTTTTAAAAATTTTACCACCCTGTATTTTAAAAATTAAGACGTTTAGAACATACGTTCATATGAAGTTTTCGTCTTAAAAATCGCCTCCTGAAATATTGGCGTTCAATTAGAAAACACCCTGTATAATGTAAAAAAAATTTCCAACCATAATATTTTATTTCTCGTAAACAGTTGATCTTATTAATGTCAATCAAAAATACCTTTTTTTTAGTTTATGGTTAAAGCTACTTAAAAATAATATTTTTAAGTTTTTATCATACGGGGTGTTAAAAAAATTGCTATTATTGTGTCAGAGCTAGTACGTCCAAACTGAATAAGCCTAATAGGTTTGTTTTAAGGAGAAGTATCTAGTAACCATCATATTAAAAAAATATTAGTTTACGCCTAGTATTTAAAAAGGTATTAAAAAAAAACGATTTCCAGGGACGTCCGTTATGTACCTGTATCTCCGTAGGGGATGGTCGTAGGAAAAAGATTTATAGGAACTTGTCATAATAATTTTAGGTTTTCTATTAGATTCCGAGAGATTGGCCACATATTCTGGGACACCCGGTATAACTTTAAAAAATATTGGGATAGAATAACTAAGATTTGGTATTCAGTTAATATTCTGGAATAGGTTCACAAGGTTTTGCATTCTACAAAACGGAAAATGACATTGATTAGTTTTAGTCATTTACTTACTTCATGGAATGATTTTCAATTAAACTATTGTTGTAGTTCTTTGTTTTATTGTTTAAAGGTTCAAAAGGTTTTGGTCATAAGAATCTAAATTTTTAGTATTGGAGATATTCTAGTAATAATTCGAAAACGTAGAAAAAACAATAAATACGAGGACTTACAATAAAATGAACAATAAGCCAGATTCAGATAGTGACATAGCTAGACACGACCCTTAACACCGATCCTCTAAACCTCCTGCCGAACATCAACCCTTCAAAGATCGATAATCAAAGAAAAAACTACTATAAAAGCTGATATAGCTATCCAAAATGCAAAATCCTTAAAATACATTAAATAAATGAAGTTCATTTAAAGCAGTGTCAATGATACCTACCTAATATATTAAATTAATTAATAAATTAATCAAATTAGTAATAGAATAGATCTTTACATGAAAATTGAATGAAGGATAAGTTTTAAAAAAATTAAGCCCCACTAGAATACCATTTTGTTGGAAAGACAAACGACATAATCACATGTTCGTCTTTTCAACAAAACGGTATTGTAGTGTGATTTAATTTGTTTTAATTATTATGAGATTTTACTCAGAATTTTACTTTTTAATTTTAATTTAATAATGCAATAGTATGTCGATAATCTGTTTATATATGCACACTCCTGCTTGGCATAGCACTGATGATGGTTTTTGCCGAAAGCGCTTTGCTAGGATATTAATTTTAATAAAAATTTTGCACGAAATACAACGTTCCTTCATTTTCTAGATATTTACATGGTTCACAGCTACTTTTAATAATTTTAAAGCTATTACAACCTGCAATACAAATAATGTTAGCGTTGTAGTTTTTGTGCTATAAAGTTTTGGAGGTGCTAGGAAACATCTTCAAAAAATAACAAAACAAGTATTAATCTCTGTTAGCCACCTAGAAATGCGATATGGAGAGTTTTTTTTATCTTGGGACAGTCCACGAAGGCTGATGCCCAAGTACTAACGTACCGTGGGTGTCTTAAGTGTGGTGAGAGGGAGTTTGTTCACACGGGACTTAAATAATTGGAGATTGGGAGGAGAAGGAAAAACTTTTGCGGGCAGCAGTTCCATAGTCTTGACACTCTAGGGATAAAAGTACGAAGAAAGCGGGAAGTTCGGGGCCTCTCTAACTGAACTGTAAAACGATGTATAAAAGTTGCACTACGTGTTGCTCTGTTGAGAGCTGTCAGAGAAGGAATTATACTGGCCAACTCATCTGAGCAAAAGCCGTTAAAATACCCATAGAAGAGCGACAGATCCCCCACAGCTCAACAGTGGGCAAGAAGAGGAAGCCTTTCTGTGAGCGTTGGATCATTAATAAGACGAACGACTCTTCTTTGAATGGAGTCCAAAATGCTAAGTGTTGTAGGGGACGCCATTCCCAAGATGTGAGAACAATATTCTAAAGAGGGTCTGATTTGGGATACATACAGGGTGTACAGATTGGAAAAAGAGAAATATTTTCCGGCGCGGAAGAGGAATCCAAGCTTTTTTGAAGCTGCCGAGGCTATGGATGTAATGTGTTTGTGCCAGTTGAAGTTATTCTCAAGAGTATAGCTTTAAGAAGGAAATTCGCTTTTGTACCTCTTCTTACTATTAATATTACTAAAAAACTAACTAATAAAATAACTTGTCAAAAGAGCAATGGCCTTGCACACTGAGGGTTCCCTGGGTTGATCTTTTAAAAGATATTCCACAAAATAAAACAAAACATGTATTTAATGTTCAAAATATATAGTCCAATTTTAATTTCATACTTCACGTAGTTTTCAAGAAAAATGACTGCGACAGACAGACAGACGAAAGAGTAGACTTATAATCAATATCAATGTGCTTATGAAATTATGACAAATAAATAAAAAAGTGCGTTTCAGTTACAGAAGCAGACATTACATAAGAATTAGCAGACAAGCGACAAATATAAGCAAAAAGCAAATTTTTTAAAGCTAAAAAACTTACTTAAAAATGGGGTTTGGATAACCAACAACGGGGCAGAGTATAACTCCATCTGAATGTTGTGGAAAAGTTGCTATTCTCCATGGGATGGGTTCCCCGACGAGTTTTGGAGGTAAATTATTGGTAGGTTCTGAAACGAACCAATTAAAAATTAGGATTTGTTACGTAAAGTAGTTAAGAAAGGTAAAGTCAAAAAGTTGTGTGGATTTTTTAATTAAATATTTATTTTAAAGTCAGAAGTCTAGCTTTTAAGGAATAATTTTGACATACAATGTACTTTATTATAACAAAATCCACAAAAATTACAACTTTAACACCAGAAAATATAAGATTAGTTGCTTAGATATAAAATTATTGACCAAAAATATTACTTAAATAGGTTAGTTGTTATATAATTATAATTTATTATATAGCACTAATTCTTAAAAATTTAAAATTGTTGGTATTTTTTTCTTATGTATTATTACTACCCAGTTAGCTAAAAAAATAAATAGAATTATTTATTTATTGTTTTAAGGCCAAAATTTTTGGAATGCTTGAGATAAATAGTTTAATAAAAAAATGCTTATTTATATATTTTTTAATTTTCGTATCAAACTCTATAAGTTGCTTTATGATTTAAAATTATTTTATAAACAGTATCAGCAATTACTGATTTCTTAGAAAATCTATATAAATGAATTTATTTCCAAGTGAAAAATTTAGAATATCTGAGATATGATTCTGCAAAATAAAATAGTAGTTTTAAATTTAACATTTTAAGCATGTCATATTACTAAGAAAATTACATACAAAAATTAAAAATATATATTTTTAGTAATTGAAATGACCTTATTAAGCTTGCAGGCATTTAATTTTTGCTTTTTAATAAAGCTATATTAAACATGTTTATCTTTAATATTTAAATTATGCAGAACACTTTTTTTTTAACTTTCTGAACATTAGGCGTTAAACTGGACAACATATAATTTTCATATTTTACTGCACCAACCCCAGTGACATTTTTAAAGAAGTAAAGTAATAAAAAAGAGTTTTTCCTAATGTTTACTGTGTAATTTTGGTTTTTTAATAAAATTTCGAAATCTACATTATTAAATAGTTTTTACAGTTTTTTTTAATAAACTTTTTGACTTTACAGGAAGTTTGGTTCGTCATATTTTATAATACAAAAAACCAATCTCCTCTTTAGATATGAAAAATATGTGTATGCATGTATAAAAAACAGCGGAACAGGAAAGCATGTAAAATAAACTAAATTGTTATTGTGATACTAAGAACCCCATTGGTAATCCAAACGCAATTTTAACTATCCTTATCATGCAGAGTAAATCACTTACCTTAAAAATATAAACCTCATGATACTGAACTAAACAATTCTTATATTTGGTATTAACTGTTATTTTAATTATATAAAAGAATAATAATAATAAATTATGGCTATTTTTTGAAGCAATAATATTCTTTTTTGTATAGTTTGTTATACGTTACCAATGTCAGTGATTGCACTCGTGAAAATAGTTAGGCCAGTGAAGTACTTTACCGGATTTAAAAACAAAACTTCTAACCACAAGTAACCAACATGTAATGGTACAAGTAATAGCCAACAAGTCTCCTAGACACTATTCAAATCTAAATAAAGTAATAGTTGTTGATGTTCAAATGAATACACTGTTTACAAAGAAAATCTATTACCAATGTTTTTAGACTGAAACTGGGGTAAAGAAAAGCAGTCTAAACTGCGTATATTGTATGATATTACCTATGGTTGTGATTATAATACAATTACCAGTCCCCGCTATCACAAAAGTTAAGATAAACAAAAGTTTCAAGCGTTATTTTACGCACTTGGTTTTTTAAACTTACTTTTGCTTTGTTGATTACCTAACCTACTGCATCATTAGCTGAATTTAACGTTTACGTTAGAACTTACAGATATCTAGGCACTGGATATCCAGTAACTTGGCAGGTGAGCCACGCCACACTGTTGCTGGGAACAAATGTAACTTTCCATCCTTCAAATTTTTCACCGTCTCTTTTTGGTGATACGTTATTGGTGGGCTCTATAATAAATATTTTAAAACAATTCTAATCTAGTTTATCAAATAATAGTTATAATGAATAGGTGATTTCTATCGGGCTGTTAAAAAAAATAACTTTTTATAAATTTTGATTGAAGTATTAATACAAGTTTTAGACTTGCTAGGTTAAAGAGGAATTAAAGCCTTTGTTGGCTAAAAGCTAAAAAGGAAAAAAATATACTAATACATACAGTACGGACGTAAGAAGTCCCCTCTACTGCTGACTTTAAACCGGGTGAGATATCAAATTCGGGTAAAATTTACGTAAAATGAATCTGTTTTTACTACTTTTTGACGTACCTTAGATAATAATAATATCTTAGGTGGCGTTAGGCGAATTATCTAGTAAAAAAGTTAAATAGATGCGACTCTTTTACCATCTGGTAAAAGTTGAGCTTTATTTTTTCTGTAAGTGCTATTAAAGACAATCAGGTAACGAAACTAACTGCCGCATAAATTATTAAGGGGGGTGAACCCATGTGTGTTTGTAATAATATTTTTATTGGCTATTGACTTCTTTATGGCAAGAATTTCTAAGTATCCACGTATTTTCCTTTTGGAACATTATAGACAAGGTTAACTTATTTATTATTAAATGTTCTGCAAAGCCCGTTTTCCTTCCATTATATAAAATAGAATGTTTATGTTCTTTTACTTAATTTGGAAGGTATCGGCCCGTTTGTCCAATAAAAATTGCTTCAGAGTCGTCATAAATAGTTTTGTATTCAACCTGATTTTTTATGTAAAGGGTTTTTTTATTATTTACTAGCTGTTAACCTAAACTATTTTTATTAACAGATATACAGCCAATGCCTAACTTTTTAATACTATTGCTAATTCTATTGCTAGTACCTGTGATATAGTTGATGGCATACCATTTTTAAAATTTTTTTAGTCCTATTCACTGATGTATAAAAGTGTTTAAGAATATTTTATTGGTTTTCATTTTTATGACTTTATCTATAAAACATGGGTCGTAACCGTTATTTTTTGGTATTGTTTTAACTGTTGTGAATTCTTTTTCATAGTTTTCTTTACTTAATGGTATACTTAATTATCTGTATACACGGTATAGAGTAAATAAAATAAAAATATTATAATGCTTCACTTTGTCCAAAAAAATGCAATTAAAAAATAGCTTAATCTTTTTGGCTCTTTATAATAGGCTGCAATAGGCTCATATTAACGTTTTTGCTACTTTTTTGTATTACCTAGACTCCAGTTCATTATATTAAATACTCTGTAAAAGACATCCGCATTACCCTAAGCTTGTTTCATATAATGACTTATAAAAATTTATATTAGAAGGATACTATTAACATTAAACATATGCATGGGATTAACTGTTAAAGAGGAAAGATCGTTAATGTAAAGAAAAAATAGAGGTGGAGCCAATAATGTCTTCAAGTACCAAAACACTAATTTGCTAACAGCTCGAAAAGTGGCCATTTAAATTATCAGATATATCTCTATTAGAAAAAATATAAGGTACTAGAGCAAAGTTATATTGATGACCGTAGAAAGGATATCAGTTAAGGTTTTAAAGACATGTTAAATAGGCATTTCTAAATTTTTAATAAATATTAACTTACAAGTAGCGAGGTACCGGAAATCCTGTAACTTGGCATGTAAGCCACGCAGTGCTGTTCCGACGTGTCTGCAATACCTGCCAACCCTCAAACTTAACCAAATCTTTTTTGGGGCTAACGTTACTTGTGGGTTCTGTAAATATTAATTTTTTTAACAACATAATAAGAAACGCTATGGGAT
This sequence comes from Listronotus oregonensis, assembly GCA_019359885.1. Lineage (NCBI taxonomy): Eukaryota > Metazoa > Arthropoda > Insecta > Coleoptera > Curculionidae > Listronotus > Listronotus oregonensis. The sequence continues at coordinate 38,244 of JAHBCN010001816.1, read as the reverse complement.
ACCCTTGCAAAAAACGAATACCTTATTAAAGATGAGGATTTTGGAGGCATGTAGAGTTCAGTCTGTAGCATTTTTAAAAATAAAATTTCTGAATAAATCCAAAACTAAAGTATTTAGTTCAAACTAAACATTAAAAACTATGTTAACATGCTGCTTTAATTTTTGAGACCTAGTTAAAATTAAACCAAGACTAAATTGTGTCTGAGAGAGAAACAAAAACACCTAAATCGGAAAAAATAAAAATAATTGCCTATTGTAATAAGACATTTAAAAAACATTATTAGGTATTTAATTTTTACATTAATAAAACTTACAAAAATCTAGGGACAGGAAAACCACTAACTTGACATGATAACCATGCGGTTCCATGATATGGCACGTCAACCACACGCCAACCGCCAAATTCTGCACCAACTTTTTTGGGTGCCACATTGTTCGTTGGTTCTAAATGAAATAATATAAAACATCCCTTACAAAGATTTTATTTGATAGTCAGTCTATATGAAGATACTGATGTAAAAATATTGTTTTAAATTTGTTTTTTGGATAATTTGCCTTTGTTGGTAATGTTTTTGTACATAATTTTTGTATTATATTAAAGAATATCTGAATGCTGAATATGGTAAATTTTTTAAATCGTTCTAGATCACGGTTAAAGTTAGCAGTCAAATCAAGCAAAATTCTAGGGCATCACCATTTCTATGTTTTTTTTATTCTATGACATTTCACAGATGTTTATGGCTGAAGTACCATCACACCGTGGGTGTCTTTAGTGAATTAGACAGTCTTACTCAAGTTAATGTAAAAAAGAAATGCCAGCACTGAACTCTGAGGTGCCCCAGCATTAATTTGACAAAAGCTAGAAGGAAACTATCTACAATAACTAATATAACATCGATAAGAAAGGCAAATGGAGAGCCAAGAACAAAATTTAGGTAGAAGATCGTAGAGTGGAAGTTTGTTTATGAACGCATTATAAAAGACCTGGCCAAAAACCTTTAATATAAAAAAGCAGCAATTTAAATGTCAAGTGTTTTGATTCAGTTTTGTTAAAAAAACGAAAGATCTGTTGTGGATCTTTTGTGACCAAATTCGCATTGTCTGTCATGTTTAATTTTGTGTTTTTCAAAATACTTTAAAATTGGGAAATTTTTCCATTACCTAGCAAATATCTAATGGAGAAAAGAGTTTTAAATTAAACATTTCGATTCCAATTTAAGTTCAAGATTTTAATTGCTTAACTTTTGTTTGTAGTTTCGTCTACATATTCTAATCAAATGACTCGTACCTAAATACCGGAACAGGGTAGCCAACGACATCACAAGTCAAAACGATGGTACTATTTAAAGGAGTACCATATATTTTTCCTCCTTCGTACTTTTGTCCTGGTACCTTAGGTGCAATTTTTCCAGTGGGTTCTAGAAACGGAAATATTTGAAAGCCATTAAGGCGAAAGATTGTTTATTTTACTATTGGGTACCCTTGCCATAATTTTTTAGTTTCAGTAGGAAAATCCAATTTATAAATTACGAAGGTTTTTATATTATAATCTTATTAAACTAAGCTTAACAAAAATGTAACTTCCATTTAACATGCATGGTAAAAAAAAACAAAAGTTTACCTGAACTTAGGTGCAGGGAATCCTTGGACCATACAACTTAAAATTCCTATTGAATTTACACGCACACCAATGTTTAAGCTAGATATACTTATATCTTTTGCTTTTGGTGCTACGCCAGCTACAGGTTCTAGAAATAGACATGTATATCATGCAATGATGAATTATGAATATTGTACCTAAATTTTGGTGCGGGTTGACCTTGCGCTGGACACTGTAGAGCGAAACTTTTTCCGACTTCTTTATAAAATACTCTTATGAAGTCTTTTGAATCACCAGCAAACGCTGGAGCTTTGGAACCAATTGGTTCTAGGTACAATAAAAAGTTTAATGAGAAATGCGTGGCAAAGTCTATAAAATATTATTTCAATATTAGGTTGGGATAGGTATAACTTGTTCTAACTAAGTAACAAAAAGCTCTAAGCAAAAACATACTTTTGCAGAATTAAATGTGTAGAGTTAAAAAAAAAATGGTATTTAATTTTTCTATTTTAATAAGTTTTCTGGATCATTTAAACATATATAAGTCATTTTCCATATGATAGTTTTTTTTAAATATTAAATATAATGGAAGAGAAAAACGCAAACAAATCGCAAGTTTAAAAGTGTATATGGTAAAAAAAATTAGGAAGGGAATCGTTTATGGATATTAGATGAATAAAAAATAGCTATTTGCCATAACAGCTAAGAAAAATATAGCTTTTGGCTTTCACTGTAAAATTAATAATCCAATATCAGTTTTTTTAATAAATTATTTTTTTCACAAATAATTTTTTTTGGTGTTTTCCGTAATACCAACTAAATTATTAGCAAAATTATTTGACATTCATTTGGTTTGCTACTTACTTAAAGTTTGGTCTAGGAAATCCCTGAGCTGGACATAGAAGAGCAAATGTTGATCCCATAGGACGCCTAATAATTGAGATTTGGGATTCGAACGAAAACGACGGTGCTCTAGATCCAACCGGCTCTACAGATAAATATTATTGTAGAAACAGCTGTTACTACTGGAAGAGGAATAGAGTACCATTGCTTCAAAACATTTATTAATATGTATTTTTATATCTTTCGGTTTGTAATAATTTTTTACTATTAAAAAGAAAGGCTTTAACGGAACAGGAGTATCCCAATTTAATAGATGCCTAGAGAATAGGATGCTTCCTTAGAAAAATATACCTCTGTTTTATTAGCTCAGAGCTATGATTTCGAGGTCTGTCTGTAAGATTATTTTTATAATCCTTTTAGACAGTCCGGTGGCAGTAAAACCACTAGCATCCCAACAAGTCAAGACAAGGTTAAAACGCTTTGAACTGTTAATATACCAATTAGATAAGCGAGGATTCGCTAAAATACTCATGGACCTTGAACCTTTACCTATAATATATAATAAATCTTTAAGGCAAACTAATAGGCAATTAATGCTGAACTTTTCGTCGAAAACATTGACTAGAGAGAAACTTTAAATTTGCACAGTATGTGGTAGAAATAAGAAGACAAGTGTCCTGGACTAACATACTAAAAAGTGAGTTAAAACCTTCAATTTCCAACATGTGACACTTACAAAAAAGTGGTAAAAAGCTTGCAATACCTATCCAAGATTAAAGAATCTTTTTATTTATATTTAGTTAACAAGGAATACAATATATTGTACGACCACTACTTACCTTTACTTGTTTTATTAATTAATCAATCATTCAATCAAGAGCAAGGACAAAAATTACCTTGAATATAAAACAATAGGTACTTACTTATAATTTGGTGTGGGAAAACCTTGAGCCGGACAGAGAAGAGCTATATTAAACCCTTCAGAACGTTTAATACTTGATATGTCTGATTCCGATGACAAAGTTGGTCTCCTCGATCCGACAGGCTCTATATAGAATATATACATACAGATACTTGGTACAAAATCTGGGTACCCTTGCTTGAAAATGGCTTGAATCTATCATACTGATAATTTGTGTTGCACGAAAACCATAAATAACATGGAAAAATAAAGCAAAAACCCAATAACTAAAAAAAGTACCTACCTGAAATTTGGTGTTGGAAATCCCTGCGCGGGACACAATAGGGCTATATTAATATCCCATTGGATATTTCAGTTTCATGGAAAAAACTTGAGATTCAGTCGAAAAGGCGGGTGCTCTTGATCCTACCGGTTCTATGTGATGGAGATATTAAGCATTTTACTATTTTGTTTAAATAAGATAGTGGATACCCTTGTTTTTTATTTAATAGCGAGAAATTAATGTAAACTCATCATCACTTAAAATACTTGGGTCATAAAAAATACGCTTAAAGAAGTGAACTTTTGGAATAGGGTTCAATATTTTGGCCGGTTGCAATCAATCCAAATACAGTATAAGATACTTTTTTAGGCAGATTCTACAAAATAACTTACTTAAAATTTGGTCGAGGAAATCCTTGGGCAGGACAAAGTAAAGCTAAATTACTCCCATCTGGTCGTTTCATAGTAAATACTTCAGATTCGGTTGAAAATGATGGTGCTCTTGAGCCAACTGGCTCTAAATATCAAAAAATAGAAACAAATCCAAATTTTATTTTTAAAAAATTTTAAAACTCTGGGTACCATTACTTGCTTGGGCTTATTTTGGCTTATTTTTACAGCTATATTGTTTTAAATAAATATGACGGACAAAGAAAGAAAAATTTTGAGGGCAGTTTTAAAGATTTGAGAACTAAGTAGTCATCAAAAATAACTTACCGTCGGTCTTGGAATAATAAAATGAATCGTTTATTTACATGGGGCGTATAAGGAATCGAAAAAGGGAAATATCCTTATTTTGGTAGATTCAAAATAGTATAACCAGCTTAAAACTTAAACTTGTTAAAAAATATTTTTCCAGATAGAAATATCACAAACTTGATAAAAAAAGCTCTGATAACTAGAGTTCTAATTGCAAAACGAATTTTAATTTTTGGTGTTAAGTTTATACCATCTAAAAATTAATATGTTGGAAAAAACTTTTCATGTAGAATAGCCCCAAATATATACATTATCAATAAACCGAGAAACTAAGATTCCAAATGGCTCGAATATGACTTAAGATGGTATGGTATGGTTTATAAAATTACCATATACCTAACGAAGAATGAAAACATAAAATAGGCTCTACAACATAAATGGTTGAAACAGTGATAAATAAAAAAACTTACTTAAAATTAGGTCTTGGAAAACCTTGAGCTGGACACAGCAAGGCAAAATGTATTCCCAATGGACGGTCCATGGTAAAAATTTTTGACTCAGTCGAAAAAGATGGAGCTCTCGATCCTACTGGTTCTATAGAAAATATTAAGATTCGACACTTAAAAAATTATTTATGAACTTTATCTTTAAATATCTGAAAGGTCAATAATATAATTTAAGTTAAAGTTTGCCCAGAATTTAAAATTTACCTGAATTTAGGAATAGGTAAGGCTTGAGCAGGACAAAGAATGGCATATGAAACACCATCTTTAACTTCATAGGATGATATTTTCGATAAAGATGAAAAAGATGGAGCTCTATATCCGATCGGTTCTGAAAGTATATAAACAGAAATAGTAAACTTATTCACATTTACCTGAATTTGGGTATAGGCAATGCTTGGGCTGGGCAGAGAAGAGTAAATCCTTCCCCTTCCTTTGTTTCGTAGGTAAAAGATTTTGATGTGGAGGAAAAGGTAGGTGCTTTGTAACCGATGGGCTCTAAAAATAAAATATGAAAATATCGAAAGAAAGTAATTTATGAATGAAGAAAATGGTATCTCTTACAAACTCTAACTTATTATTTTCCATTCGCCAGTGAAAATTTATCGTTTTTTTTTATAAATTAAAGATTATTTAGAACCCATTCTATCCAGATCAAGTAATTCTTAAAGTAAATGCTCTAAGGAAAAAAATGGGATTTAAAGTAAGAAATACATAAGAGCAAGAGGTTTACAGAGGATCTTTGGAAGGATATATATTGAGTGAGCTGGGATCAGGTAGCGTCGAACAAATTTGAATTTGAACTTATAAAAATACAACAAATAATTTAAAACATACTTATTAAACCAATTGGAAAATTAAGATTATTAGAAATTTCCATAAAATATATACTTCAATTATTCGAGTAAGTAATGTTTTCTAATAGCAAGAGACATTTAAAAAATCTAAAAAATGGATAGGGCTTTTCGACAATTTGTCCAGCAATTTAAAACCTTTTAAATATGGAAATGCGAAATAAAAAAAGACTAGTGTTAATATATTAAATGGGCAAAATAATATACCTAAATGAAGGTACTGGAAATCCTTGAGCCTGGCACAGAACTGGAAGGTCATAACCTGCTTCCCTTTCAACTGACTTAAGTTTTGAATCTATCTGAGTTAATTTTGGGGCTCTTGTACCAACTGGCTCTGTGTACAAATAGAAAAACAAAGAAATAATGCACAATTAAAAATATACCTGAATAGGGACTTCAAGGCACTATTAGTGTATATAATAGATCTATAAATAAGATAACAATAAATATTATTAAATTATTGAATAAATAAAAAAAAAATAAGAAAAAGTGATAGGAGGTCTGACTGAATTAACTTGCTTGATTCCACCCATAGCATGTGTGAGTTAGACTACTACACACTGACCTACTACACCACTCAGGCATTATATTGTAAAAAAATCATAAGGATGTGTAAAGAGGTCCATCAAGATTCTGAAAATCCTCTAAGAAAAAATTATACAAATCTATATTCAGGAAGTGTGTGAGTATGAAAAAAACTGCACTCTTATTGCCCTGTAAACACCGCAAAACCAAAATTAAAAACAACAAAACTGAAAATCCTAAGAAGTGAACTATACAATTTGGGTTTGTTAAGCGCAGTGTTTCTTAAATTTTTTTTTCACTACATTTTTCACCATTTTAACTCAACGAAACCCAACCAGACAGACTAAATAATATCAAGGAGAAGCTCTGAGTTCACAGTTTTTTCTATGATTTAACTCACCCTCTCACTTTGTATAGGTACATGTATCCTCCATTCTAGAATATCTGTAAGCTCCTTAAAACATTGCTTTAAAGAATGTCTTAAGAAATGTCTTACAGAGTTTGTATTTTAATGATTTAAAACATTTAAAAAAGACATGAAAATATACCTGAATGATGGAACTGGAAATCCTTGAGCTTGACATAATACTGGAATATCAAAACCAGATTCTCGTTCAGCAACTTTAAACTTTGAGTCGATTTGAGTCAGTTTCGGTGCGCGAGTCCCCACTGGTTCTAAATACCAAAAATATTTATCAGGAAGTAAAAAATTACCTGAATGAAGGAGTAGGAAACCCTTGAGCTTGGCACAGTAACGTAACACCGTTACCAAAGTGTTTCTCGATGGTCGTACTTCTAACATCTGAAGGAAGTGTGGGTGCGCGAGAACTTATAGGCTCTACAAAGAGAAGTAAGGCGATTTAAAAAGTATTTACCTGAATTTTGGTGATGGAAACCCTTGTCCCTGGCATACTAAGGGAATATCTTCGTGTACCCTACCCTCAAACCACAAGGTTTTTGCATTTGATAGTAATTTAGGTGCTCTTGTACCAACTGGTTCTAAAATCAATTATTTACCTGAAGTTAGGAGCAGGAAAGCGTGGACTAGCAGAGATAGGATAGACCCTTACCTGTACTTTATTATATGGTGTTTAGTTTTGAAAAACTTACCATTATTGTGGAAGGGTTTTCAGCCTTGCTAATGTATTCTTGAAATAAATAAGTAAAAAGTAAGTACCTGTAACTAGGAACAGGAAATGCTTGGGCAGGGCATAGCAGTGAAACATTAGCAGCCATTATATTTTCTATAGTTTGAATTTTTGAAGTACCCGCTGTAACTCTAGGCCCGACGCTTCCAACAGGTTCTAAGAAAATTGGTCAATAATTAACATTTAAAGAATAAAAATGTTTTTGAATATTAACCTGGATGCAGGAACAGAAGAACACCCGCCCTTAACTGTTGGTTTAAAAAAGATATTCAGCAAAGGGTATCATTAATAAACAGGATTCTTATGGGTAAAATCAGAAAGGTGTCAGTAGGGTATATGTATCTAACAATATACCTGAAATACCTACGTTTATTAAAATAATAGTTTAAAAAAAAAGCCTCAAAGAATTACAGTTAAAATAAAAATATTATACCTGAATGAAGGAGTAGGAAATCCTTGAGCTTGACACAGTAACGTTACCCCATGGCCAAAGTGCCTTTCTAAAGTGGTGCTTCTAGCATCAGACTGGAGGGTGGGCGCGCGAGAGCTTATAGGTTCTATTAATAAAAGTAGGAGCAATGAAAACACTTCTGATTAGAATGTTTATTAACTTTTCTATAACATTTCTAAACAAAACTAGCTTTTTAATTGAAATGTAGTTTACCTGAATTTAGGAGTTGGAAACCCTTGGCCCTGGCACAATACCGCAATATCTTCATTTACCCTACCCTCAAACCATACTACAGTCTTAGCATTGGATACCATCTTAGGGGCTCTAGTACCGACAGGTTCTAAAATAAATTAATTTACCTGAAGTTAGGAGCAGGAAATCCTTGGGCAGGACATAATAGGGATAGAATGGACCCTTGCGTGTAGTCTATCACATCGTACTTTGATTTTGATGAGACTTTTGGTAGTGTGCTACTGACAGGTTCTAGAAATGGAATGGAAAGTGAAACCAGTAAACTTAGTGCTTAAAAATTAGGACTATGGTGGATTGAGAGATTGCAGCAGAAGTTAATCAAAAATATAATATCTATATATCATTAAAAGTGTAATACCTTGTAAGAGGGACAGGGTAAGCCTGGGCTGGACATAACAACGTTATACTACTTTCATTAGCTAATTCGATTGTGTGAATCTTATCTCCGGTGGGAAACCTAGGTTTAACATGACCCACAGGTTCTAAAATTATTAAAAAAAGATTTCAACCAAGACAAATTTACCTGAATTTTATAAGGTGTTTAATTTAAGTTTCTGATTAAAGGGCTGGGTTTTGCTTCTAAAAACTGTAAAATAATAAAACGCAAAAAACCTTAAAATTTCCTAGTTTACCTGAATTTAGGGACTGGAAATGCTTGCATAGGACACTGCATTGTTAACACATCTCCTTTTATTGATGTTAGATCTCTGCTAGCATCACCAGATGTCAATTTAGGAATGACGGTACCAATAGGTTCTAACAAAGAAAAATATGTTCAAGAAAAACTTTAATAGAAACACTATAGGTATTATAATACTCCTAAAATATGATGGTAAAACACATTGGGTTCTGAGATTTTTTTTTCAATTATTTGATAAGAAATCTAAGATAAAGTAAAATTAAAACGAAACAGTTCTCAGGATGCAGGAGGAATAATTTAGAACTTTTTATAGTCGACGTGATTCTAAATAAGAGTTTTAAATTCTTGTAGGAAGTACCCTTGCCTACGAAGAAAAATAGCTGTACCAATACGTTACTATCCAAACATCCAATTCTTCTGAATATCGATATAAATATCTTATTGTTTCAAAGAATAAACTGAATATCTAGAATATTCTAGATAATAAACAATCACAAGCATAAGAATTATGTTAAGAAATATACTAACCAGAATATATAAAACATTTTAACCAAATAAGACCCATTTTTTGAGCGACCAACTTACAACAACAAATCGGAAGTTCAGAATGGCCCTATGTTTGGTTTATAAATGGTTTCCTACTGTTTAAGGATGTAAAGAATGTTTTAAAATTGATAAAATTATGTGTCCATATATTTTTTCCGAAAGTAACGTAAAAATGATTTACCTACCTAAACAAAGGGCTTGGAAATGCTTGAGCCGGGCAAAGAACAGCGACATCTTGACCTTGATGATAATCATCGCTAGGTGGAATTTTGGTGATCTTAGGGGCCACGCTAGCAACTGGTTCTACGTGCAGAAAACATTTGGACAAATTTTTAATACAGAAAAAAATTACCTGTAAGTTGGGGCAGGAAATGCTTGCGCTGGACAAAGAAGTGTGATACTATCTGCTTGATATCCATTAAAACTCATTGAATTAGCCAATGAAGAAAATTTGGGTAGGACGCTTGCTATAGGTTCTAAAAAATTGAAATATGAATCTGTTGATTTTAATACCTACATACGTCCATGAGTTTTATACTTTCTCTTAAATTACTTGGATTTATTATTACATATAGAAAACGCAAGGTACTGGAATATTTAAGACTTAAATCTGAGTTCAACTATTAAAAAAAAGGCCTAAAATTTACCTGTACGTTGGAGCAGGAAAAGCTTGAGCTGGACATAAAAGCGTAATACTTTCCCCTCGGTATCCATTAAAACTTCTTGAACTATCCACGGTTGGGAATTTAGGTAAGACGCTAGCTACGGGTTCTACGCAACAAATATTTTATTTGGAAGGGCCTTATGCTTATTTACCTGTATGTTGGTGCAGGGAACGCTTGTGCCGGGCAAAGAAGAGTTATACTTTTTCCATGAAGACCATTAAATCCTCTCGAATTATCCATGGTGGGAAATTTGGGTAAGACGCTAGCAACAGGTTCTAAAGTAAAGTATGAAGAAAGTAAGAACAAAACTAGAAATGTCAAATTACCTGTATGAGGGAGCAGGGAACGCTTGAGCTGGACACAACAGAGTTATACTTTGATCTTGGTATCCTTTAAATCCTTTAAGGTTGTCTAGGGTTGGGAATTTTGGAACTACGCTAGCGACAGGTTCTAAACATAAATATCATTTAAATTTTGGCAAAAACTGCGACATTACCTGTAGGATGGGGTAGGAAACGCTTGCGCTGGACAAAGAAGTGTAATACTTTCTTTATGGGTGCCTCTAAAGCTTCTAGAATCATCTAGAGTGGCGAATTTCGGCTTTACGCTAGCCACTGGCTCTAAATAAAATAACTTATTGTACATAACAAGCAAAAAGTTTATATACCTTATTTTTGGAACTGGGAACCCTTGAACGGGACATAGTAAGCTAAGAGTTACATTTTCGGAGTAAAGATACTCTTTTCGTGTTTCCAAGGGAAATCTGGGGGCTACGCTTCCTACTGGTTCTAGAAGAGACCCAAATATTTTTACCAGAAAATAGGACTTACCTTTAAGTGATCAAAGAAGTGGTTCTTTGTTAGCCCAAAAGAAGTAATGGGCCAGGGTACCCAGTTATTAATAATAATATATCACAAATACTACAAATATTTTTCTATCCACCAAAAAAAGATACCGTTTTATTCTCAGAGGGGACAGGGATTTTTGGAAAGTGGTAAGAGCAGGAAAAAGGTACTTCTGTTTATTATAATATTTTTCTGAAATTTAAATTTTGACAGTGCCCGATAGAAGCAAGGGTACCCTATCCCAACATTCAGGTAAATTTTTGGCAAATTACCAAACTAACTTTTGTAAAGAATTTTGTAAATGCTTTACCAAAGTTAAAAAACAAAGGTGCCAGTATCTATCTAGCAGATAGATATTGCTACCTTTTTAAAGAGACCTTTTAAGAAATAGTTGTATCAAAAACAGAAATGCTGGTAATATTTTTTACGTTGTTTGGAATAGAAAATAAAAAAGTGGTCAATGGAAAGTCCCTAAATTTCAAAATAATACACAGTGAATCCTAAATTTTAGTACTTATATTAGCATCTAAACTATAAATATAAAAAAAGATTAATTACCAAAAAACTACATGGGCAATTTAAAATGTTTATCCTACTTCTGAATTTTGAAGATCATTCAACCATTTAATTTTTTAATTAATAACTAAAATTTTAAAAAATAATTTTGTTTATTAACTGACTGACATGTTTGTTTAATCCATAAAATAATTAAATGAAAAAACGGAAAAGATAGGTTCTCGTTGGCAATCTTCCTATGAAGAACGAAAGATACCTCTGCCTGGGCTACGCAAATGATTAGATTATTGTAGTCCGGAAAGACATCCAGGCAATGTTTCAAAAAAGAACCCAAAAAGCTCTAAACATAATAGACAGTTGATGTAGGGAATGGGTTCTTTAGGTTAATCTACACAATTTCTAAAGAAGTCAAATGTTTGGGAAATATTTTTAGTTAAAAAATGAACTAGCCACCACCTAGTCAAAGTCAACCAGAATTGCCCCAGAAAGATGTAGAAGACTGGGGACTTAGTTCTAAGATAACTCTATTTGTACAAGATGGTAGTGGGGCCAATGTTACCATAGGTGTCGTTTACCTGGCGAATAAAGTTTACAAAAATTGTAACAATAAGCTTCAGTACACTGTTAACTCGGAAAGAATACAAGGGATTAGAAAAGCATACTACAGCAGCAATGACAGCACTACTTATGTTATAAAGATTAGTGGAAAGGCGAAAACGAAAAGACGAATGAGTCCTATATTGGTTAAAGAATATATATCTACCCTAGAGGACTGTACAGCAAGCTGACTGTGGCCTGGATCTCAGGCCATGACGTTCACCCAGGAAAGGAGAAGGCAGCAAAATTAGCCAAAGACAGATCAAACAAAGAGATGCAAGTACCAGGACCATTGCATGGAATTTTTGGTCCGTATTTAAATAAATATTTAGGAAGTTCCAAAAATATTAGTTTGTATATGTAACCAACAACTTACTTTCGAATGTCCAGATTATTTGGAAGAAACGGCGAGTAGAATACCTTTAAAAAGGATATCAGAACCAGTTGTAAGATAAAATGAGGGAACCCAGTATAGAAACTTAAATTGTGGATAAACTAAAATAACAGGTTTTTATATGATTAAGTATTTGATATATAAAATAAAAAATATAATTTTGAATTTTAGTTTATTTTAGGTGCACATTAATATCTTCTTACGTAACTGACCAGAAATAATTTAGCATGGTATTTTTAAAAACATCATAATAATAAATATTTTTTTGTGTTTTAAAAAACTACTAATTTATTAAAAGGTCCCTGAAATCAGTTGAAATGAAATAACAGCTCGGCGATTTCATTCACTTAATACCTTCCGCCTTAATTAAGTAATTTATAGAAAATAAACGAAGTAGCAGAAATATAATTTCCGACTACTTGAGCAAATTTTTACAATAATGGCAGTAGTAAGATTTTTAGTAAAACATCGAAAGTTGCAAATAATATTTTGCTTTTGTATTTAATTTTTTGAGGGTACAAAGTGAATGAAGTATTTTGGCTAGGCAGCTACTCAATTTTAAACTTGATGAGGTGGGATGTACTAGCAATCAAAAAATACGTTAATTTTTTGGCGCACAAAGAAGTCAGGAGTTTGTAATAAAATTTTGTACACGCATTTTCCGGCCACCCTGTATGTACCACGAAAACTTTTTATATTCTTCACAAAAAACTAATTGCCTTTCTCATAAAAAAATATTTTTTAATTAACAGAAAGAATCCATCCCTAAACGCTTTTTTTCTAAAAAACTCAAATCTATCAATTTCTACTTTTTATTGCGTCATTTTAAACTGAAAACGTCGATTGCAGGATGTTGCATAAAATAGATCAGATGTCAGATTGATTTTTATCTAGTAAACTTCAATTTTAAAAATTTTTAGTACCTTCATCATTAGTTCAAATTGCGGTTAAGTGAGTTATTTAGAAAAATAACAAAAACCGGTTAAAATTTGGTGGATAATTAGTTTTTGTATTTTAAAAGGAAGACATCTTTAAAAGGCTAGGTTATCACATTATTTCTGCTGAGTGCTAAATGTTTAATTATGTACCGAGACAATTTGCGTTTCATGACTAGAATACATCAGATAAGAGCAATGCTTTTATGGTCTATTACTACCCAGTGAATTAGAAAATTTATTGATTAAAACCTGTTAGTATATTACAGGCAGTTTGATAGCATTTATATTGCTCTAGTTGCCTGAAAACTAATATAGGCATTTAGCTATAGTAAGTAAAAATATAGAGAACAATAATTCAGAACTTATTGTTATAAATTCAAGTATGCATTGAAAATGAAAAACGGCTTAATATACAAACTTTTTTAATGGTTATTTGACTTAGTTGGATGACCTTATCACTTGAACCTGGCATTTGAGCAGTGAGCTTGTTTTTTTGCTTATTTATATTTAGTTAGTTATAGTAAATCCCAAAGAGTGAATTGTAATTAAGTGTAATAAAAGGTTAGTTTTATTAAGTTTAAACAATTTTACTGAGCAATTCAAACGGAGTCTATTATGAGGAACCCTGTATCTTCAAAGCTTGGTTTGTTGCGCAAACCGAAAAATAAGCTTAACTTATACGTTTAGCTTTTGTTTTTAGGGTTTAAAGCTGATCGTTACATCCAAGTTTTGTTACTAAAAAAATCAAAATTAAAGCCCTAAGATAGATTTTTTGATACACCAATTTAAAAAAAAAACAAAAATCTGAACACAATGAATTTACAATAGTAAAAACATAAATAATTTTAAATTATTATATTAATTTCTATGCAAATATTATAACGGTTGCAAACGCAAAATTATTTAAAGGCTGTACCAGTACCAGTCATCTTTATAATTCTAGACATCAAAGAATAAATTCTACACACCTCATCAAATTTAAAAATACACAAATGTACCGATACGTATCAGCTGATTCTGTGGGAAAATAGTATTCGAGTAGCTACCGTATGCCGATACTGTCAGTGTGATATGAATAAAAATAAGGCAGACGTATAAACACAAGAAAATCCAATTGAATGGCTTCAAATTTTATAAAATCTTAGAGACTTTTAGCATATTATTTGTAATAGCGTCCATCCAATTCAAAATGTCGTTAACGTTGACTTATTTTTGCATCTATTACAAAATTTCGAGTAATTCCGGAGATATCCGGAAAAAAACGAAATTTGCCGATTACGTTTTTATTTTTTTCTGACGTTACTTAAAGAGATATGGAAAAACAAACGACACTTGCTCATGGCCATTTTTTAAGCTCTAGAAAACAGCGTTGAGAGATTTTCCGTACGACGTTTCGTTTTCGTTAATCCATCACCAACTTTATTTTTTTAAATGCGGACCGGGGTTTTTAATTTAATTTTTTTGAAACCCTTATTATTCCAATTACAAAAATGTATAACACATAATATTTATTAACAAATATGGAATAAATGATGTGCGTTCCTTGTCTAACTCATTGTCTCTTATGGAAAATATGTTTATTTAACAGAAAAATATTAAGTCTTATACATCATTGTAATTGGAATAATAACTGCTTTAAAAAAATGCAATAAACAATTGAGTGCCGTATTTAAAAAAATAAAGTTGATGATGGTTTAACGAAAACGAAACGTCGCACGGAAAATCTCTCATCGCTGTTTTGTACAGCTTAAAAAGTGGCCATGAAAAAGTGTCTTTTGTTTTTCCATATCTCTTTAAATAACGCCAAAAAAAAAATGAAATCGGCAAATTTGGGTTTTTTCCGAATAGCTCCGGAAGTACTCGGAATTTTGCAACTTTCTAAAGTGGACATGGTTAGTTACGCAAATACACAACTTTGCCATAATTTAACCGACTTCGTATCTCTTACGGTTTCCGAGATCCCCATGCATGCACTCGAATCTGTGGCACCCTGTTTTTAGTATTTAAAAACAAATCATACGTAACTGGGAATTTTTCTTATAGAAAATAGGTTTTGGCCAACTGTTTTCAAATTTTGCATAGTGATAGTTCTCAACACGCCGATCAAAAGTTTCCACGGGCACAAAACCTGACAACCTTTCCAACTCACCAAAATCACCCTCAAAGGTCACTGGGGATTTTTCTTATCAAAAATAGGTTTTGGCCGATTAATTTTAAAGTTTGCATACTGATAGTTCTCAACATGCTAATCAAAAGACTCCAGGGGCCCGATTCTGTAAACAAACTTTTGGACATTCCTTTTCTCTTTCTCTTTCAAAACAGTGATAAACTTATTAGTTATCTTTAAGGGCAACAAGGACATGTGATACCTACTTTGACATTCTCTTTCCTTATATTTTTACAGAATCCCAGCTCTGGGGCAAAAAACCCGAAAACTGTTCTGCAGAATTTTTTGATAGTGTGGTCGATATGTAGCAGAGCAATTGACCAAACTATCAGTCAAAATCATCACCAGTGACTTATTAGGGTGATTTTGAGAGGGTTAAGGTGCAGGGTTTTGTGCCCGTGGAGACTTTTGATCAGCGTGTATGTTGAGATTTATTGCTATGCAAATTTTAAAAGCAATTGGCCGAAACCTATTTTTCACAGGAAAAAACTCTAGTAACTTTAAGGGTGATTTTGGGGGTTAAGAGTGTTTTTGGTTTTGTGCCCTGGGAGACTTTTGATTAGCGTATTAAGAACTATCACTCCGCATAGTTTGAAAACAATTGGCCGAAACCCATTTTTTATAAGAAAATTGCGGGATTCTTCGTTTTTTTTGGTATTAAATACTTTTAAAAAAATCACATTATTGTGTTAACATATTATAAAATTTTATTTTTTTCGAAAGCATTCTTTTAAATAGGTTTTTGTAATATATGTAATTAAGGAAGTCTTAAACAATAATGTAAATAATTTCATGAAACAAAAGAGCTAAAAGACCGCAATGCTAGTATATCACAAATAAAGATACGTTTATTTTAATTAAAATATTAGCAACATATAAAAGTTTTGTGGTGATTTATTATAAAAATTTATTTACTGACAAAAGTTGTATAAAAAAATAAATAACTTTCACAAAGCCAAATTTAAAATAAAATCTTAAGAAAATACTAAAATTATAAGAATAAGGGTTCTAAACAATAAAATATAATTAAAAATAAATCCTTATGCACAGTAAATGGTAGTGTTGTAATAAAAGCGTTTTCAATACATTTGTTGACAGCGCAAAGACAAATAAAATACTTTAGTCTTATTAAATATTTTCCGTTTATAGTATTCTTTACAGCATATGCTAAAAGTCTCTATTATTAAACAATTTTTATAGCAATAATAAATACATGGCCTTGCATAAACCAATAAAACGGAGTCTGTTTTATTTTTGAGATTTATTAGATTTTCGTGGTTTACGACCGCTTCCTGGACTTTTGTTTTAAATATGCCACTGCGGCTTTTCGTCGTTATCTTTAATGGCTGATATAAAATTAGTCGGTTTATTTTTCTTATCTCTGATATTAACAATAACATACAAAATTTATTTTTAATTTGCCATAACTGAATTGACAGAAAATCACCAGATGATATCGGGTGCCCAATAAAGCTTTTTTATATTTATCGTTTTCTTTAGCTCTGAATTATACACGATGACCCATTTAAATTGTTCTTTAAATACATCAATTTCGTAAACCGTATGGGACACAATGGGAACAAACATTTCATGTAGTTATTTCTTATTGTTTTTAGATTTATTATGATCTTTAAGGATAGTTAAAACTTTTGAAAAAAGTTTTTAAATTATTCTTACTTTTAGGAAACGTATCATTTTTGGTAAAATTGATGAAATAAAAGAAGATGGTGGAAATCTAATTCCTGATGGAATTTTGCAAAAATCTAATAGGGCTACAGGATAGCTAGTAGTGATAAAAACCGTTTTTTTTCACTTCACTTGAAAAAAACGTGAAAAAAAACCTGTTTTTTTTTCTTGAAAAAAACCATTTTATACGTTTTTTTCACAGCAAGCGATAAAATTAAGAAACGGAGCCCAAACGATCGGCCAATCACAGGCCAAAGATCGCGATGCGCCACAGCGCGGTACGCATAGCGGTATGTTGAAGGTCGTTCTTCTCTGTTTTGTTTATTTGTGTTGGAGTTATGCGTGTGCATGTTTACACAAGATTTTTTAAGGTTTAGTTTAATTAGTTGACGGCGGTTCTTTTATACCAAAACAGAAAGGTAAGTACTTGTTACAGCAGAGTATTGTATTAGGATTATTATCGTTTATTATGATATAGTAGCATAAAAGACTCAGGCACTAAGTAAAAAAGACGCCTGGACGGCGCGGCGTCGCGTCGTCTAAATAAAAAACGTCTTTGCTGTTAGCACAAAGTAGTTAGTTCAGTATATGGGGTGAAATAGTATTGCTCGCTTTTTCTAGAACAATTGTTATGCTGGGTTTATAAAAAAAATATTAAGGACGAAATTAACAATTAACTATGTACTAAGAAATTCATAAGTTAAAATAATGTTATCTTTCTTAGTTGTTGGTTATTAATTATTAATTTTGTGCTTATTTTTTTTAAACCCACATTAGTGTGCCATTATTTTTTATGCAAAACGCAAAATTCAAAATATTTTAGGGTTTTTCACTTAAGCTTTAAAATCAGGAATATTTTGAAAAACCTATACATAAGAGTTTAAAGCTTAGTGGTTTGGATTTGGTAAAGATTAAAGGAAAAAGTTATAAAAAGTTTGTCTTTTCAGTTTAGTATTTAATAAAATTGTTAAACATACAAAAGCTGGCCGAGTCGTGTTGGATTTAGATGGTAGATTGTTGCACGGTTTTTTTTTTTATTTTATTCTGCAGGCCAGAGTTAAACCAAAACATGCCGCGGCGAGATGGAGCAGGGCGGAAAAAAACCGCAGTTACAAGCTTATTTAAAGAAATTACTTCGAAAAAAGGAAAATTGCCACGCGTTATGTGTACTTTTTGTTTAAAGGAAATGGCTAAAAGTGGCAGTCGAATGACGTTTCATATCCGACAGTGTCAAAAATGTCCAGAGTCAGTGAAGAGTAAACATTTGAGTAATAAGGAGAATGAAGTACCTATCAAAACACCTGGTTCAAGGTGAGATTATTTTTTGATCTACTTTATATCAACTCGGTGCCTACGAAATGACACGGGCGTAGATAAGGGGGAGTAAAGAGGGTTATTACCCTCCCAAGAGACATAAATCCTAAAATATTGTAGAAATTTAAACAAAAGACCTATTTTTTTCAAACATTTTCGGCAGGGTAATATATGACCACCCTCTCCCAAAAAAAAATCTCTCTACGCCCATGTGCATTGAACTAGTTCATAGTGTGAATTTGATTTAGTTTTGCCAAATATTAACTTTAAAATTTTCATTCATCTGCATAAATAACAAATTATGAATCTAATGTTCAGCGAAATTAACCATATTTGAGAGAATATTGGGGATTCTAAAATTTCTAAACTAGCTTTCTGTTTTGTAATTTTTGATCTATTTTTATTTTTTGCAAAACGGTTCAGTGCTTATAATAATAAAAACAAATCATATAATGTCTTTTTTTGGGAGTTTACCAGAAAAAGTCCTATTTTTAATTAAAAAATTATTGATTAGGCGTTTTTTTTTAGTTCTAAAGCTCCGTCAACATTAAAAAATGACAGACAGAATCAGAAGAAAAAACCAATTTTATCCTTTGTCGATAAAATAAGTACAGCAGATGAATTAAAAGCTAATGAGCTGCTGTCTAGAGCCATCTATGCTAGTGGCACTCCTATGTCAATAGTTGAAAACACTTATTGGCAGCAATGTTTTAACTTTGTGAGACCAGCATTCAAATTACCTTCGCGTTATCAGATATCTGTTCCATTACTTGACCAGGAATATAAAAATGTTCATGCCTATGTTGAAGAACAAATTGCTCAAGCCGATTCAGTCGGCCTAATGTGTGATGGTTGGAGCAACATCCGCAATGAATCTATCATTAACTTTGTTGTTACTACCCCTACTCCCATATTATATAAAATTCTAGCTACTGGAAGAGAATCACATAAGGCTGAATATATAGCTAAAGAAATACAGGAGGTTATCAATATAATTGGGCCCCAAAAAGTCTTTGGAGTTGTAACAGACAATGCGGCCAACATGAAAGCTGCTTGGGCTATTTTAAAGGCAGAAACAGAAAAAGGAAATTTAAATCTCTTTACCTATGGTTGTTTTGCTCACTCTTTAGATCTTATTTTCAGTGATTTAAAGAAGCTGCCGACTTTACAGACTCTCCTTACACAAGTTGTATCTCTAATCAAAACAATAAGACAGTCACATCTTCTGCTCGCAGCATTTAAAGAAAAACAAAACAAAGATGCTCTTTCATTGAAATTACCTGTCGTAACAAGATGGGGATCTGTTGTATATTGTTTTGAAAGCATACAGACAAATAGGCAAGCGATTATGTCTCTTGCTATAGAAGAAAGTTTACAAGAGCTGCTTAAAAACACCCCACACTGAAAAAAAATGCTCTGGATGACACATTTTGGGACAAAGTGGATGGCTTTTTATTATTATTAAAACCCATTGCAACAGCAATTAAATTTTTTGAAGCAGACAAATCACGTATATCCCTAGTAATTCGTGTATTCAAGCAACTAGAAGAACATTTTTCAAAAGTTTTACCACTGTGCCCTCTGCTGAAACAGGAGGAAGTAAAAGCAAAGAGATTATTAATGATAGAAAAATCTTTGCTGTAAGTGATGTCCATAGAATCTGTAATTTGCTAGACCCATCCATCAAAGGATCAGACCTTACTCCCTCTGAACAGGTAAAATTGGTAAATAGGTATATTTTTTCTGCTTTTTATCAAACTTTTTATTTTTAGACTGATGCTATTGAACAGATTTTTGAAACAGCTAAAAGATGTCCGGATGTCGATGAAAAAATTATTTTAAACGACCTTGCGAATTTTCAGGCAAAAACTGAGTTTTTTAGCAAGCCGTTTTTGTGGGTGGCTGCATCTGATATATCTCCTACTGCTTGGTGGAAAGGATTGTGTAATAGTACTGAGCTGTCAAAACTAGCCTTTAAATTTTTGCAATTGTGCCACTTCAGCTTCTTGTGAAAGAAGCTTTAGTACTTACGGAGATACGCATACTTCCAAACGTAACAGATTAAAGAATGAAAGAGCTGCAAAACTAGTTTACATCAGACATAATTTAAAATTAAAAACCCGAACTGACAATCAAGTAAATGCCACTTCTAGTGTTGTTTCAGCATCTGAAATTCCAAATATAAAAGATTCCGGCACACCTACACCTAACTTACCAGGTCCAAGCTCGGGTCCAAATACTAGTAGCTTTTCAAGAAGTTACCAGCAGTCCACTCGTCCACCTGCATTATGTGAAACAATGGAGGTAGTAAATTGTGATTTTGACAATGAGGAAGACTCATTTTCCTCTTCAACACCTTCATCTGATTACAGTTTACATGACACTGATACATCTGAAGGTCCTGAAGATTTTACGTCATACTGTGGAGATGATGATGAAGAATTCTAAGCATTTTTTTGCGCTGCTTTAACAGTTTTGTTAAAAAATGCGTTTAATTTTTAAGAATATTTTTGTGTTAATTTTAATGTTCTATTAACAAATGTGTTTAATTTGTTAGAATATATGTTTATTTAAATTAAGAATTATTATTATGATTGATTTACATACCACGTACCTTATAATTAAAACTATAATTTCGACAATATAGCATTAATTAGCGATTTTTTGAAAAAACGTTATTCTGAAAAAAACCAAGCCTCTATGTTTTTTTCTAAAGAAAACCACGATTTTGAAAAAAAACATGAGCGTTTTTTTCATTTACATCACTAATAGCTAGTACCCAAAAAATCGACAGAACGGTATGAGAAATGATTTTATATCAAAAAATCCTTAAAAAAGTTTTACCGGACTAGTCCGGTATTTTTTTTACCGGACTAAATACTGTTAAAGTTCATTTTCCGAACTAAAACAAAGTGAAATTAAGAGAGTTTGTAACCCTTATTTTTTAACATTTTTAATAGCCTGCGAAATGAGTATATGGGACTTTAGAAGCCCGGGTGACATATTTAATTAAAAAGCCCAGAACTTAAAGATAAAAAAAGTCTTAGTTATTCCACAAATTTACAGAAAATTGTTCAAATTGCGTTGATTTACAGGTTGAGTTGATACAAGTGGTATCAGTGGTATTTTTCAAAGGCTCTGAAATATTTTAATAAAATTTAGGAGACGCATTTAGGTTACTCCACGACACAATGAAGCACAGTTTTGTCTGATATTTATGGTTAGAGACAAAATAAGTGCATTTTAGTTTGTTCTTAAACTTAAAACATGCATACCAGAATTGAACAGGCCATATTAGTGGCTTTCCTCGTATTAAAACAAAGTTCCATCTTGTGTATTTTTCCGTAGATTCTAATATTATTTAGGAAAATTATTTGAATTGAAAAAATAACTATATCAAAATAACATTTTTTTAATTATTATTGGTGTGTTTTTGAAAACTTATCATTTTAATCTGCTTAAAAAAAGAGGTAATCAATTCGACACGTACTTACCTATGTAATATTATTGAAATTGCAAAATATCACATATGATAATCTACTGGAGATTCCATACAAAGATACACAATTTTATAGGTGTATATAATATGTATGTTTGTATGTGTGTATGTTTGTTCACGCATTTCTCCGAAAATAATAATCGGATTGTGACAACTCTGTTTTTATTGGTCTACATTTACTTCCACTCAGGAAATGGTAAATATTTCATAAGTTCAGTAGTTTTTATGATATAGACTAATACGTGTGGGTGTGACGGCCTGACCTATTGATACGCGGTGTCAAAGGGAAAACATCTCAAGACCTTGGTTAAATTTAACAAAATCTTTTAATATTTACAACGAACCTATTAGTACTTATTACCAAAAGAATATTTCTGTTTCTAGTTAAAACTAAAAACTATGAATTAAAAAGATTATAAAAAAATAAACCGACTTAAAAAAATAACTTAAAATAATGAAATAATAATTCTTATATATACACTAAATTAACCAAGAAAAACGAAATGAAAAGTAGGTACGAAAAAAATTGAGGGTCAACAATTTTATTTATTTATTTATTTTTTTAAGGTTGGTGCCAGCAAATCCATAGAATATAAAATTTAATTAAAATAAAAACGATGGCTATGCTGGCTTAACCTCAAATAAATTGTTGGTTGTGTTCCGTACCTACTTAGGATTTCGTTTTTGTAGGTTGATTTTGGGTATATATAAAAAATAGTATTTTTTTGAGGTAGGTTTATTTTTTATTAAATTACCTTTTTATTTTAATATGTTTTAATAAAAAATATTTCGTTTTTTGTTAACAACATAATTAATTAAATTTATATGAGAACTTTGAGATTTAAATCAGAAAATAGTAAGTTTGGAATAAATACCTCAAATTTCAAACCACAAGTCCATATTCTGTTAAAGTCTAAGTATTGATTAAAATAAAATGTTTCCTGCAGAAAAGATTTTAGATCACAAAACTGTTTTACATAAATGAAGGAAATATAACAAATATACGTACATTGCTAGACTTTGTCAAAATGTTGACTTTTTGTGTTTTGGTATTTTAGGTATTTACTGTTACCTTTTTCTATTTTTAAATTTGAATCACAACTTTTTCATATGAAGTATATTAATTCTGTTGTTACTAAAAATAAAATAGATATTTTTAAATAAAAACGTATCCAAAATAATGCGACGCTTTTAAAAATCAACCAGTAACTGAGTTATCCATTAAAAAAATGTTAATTTTAGTCGTATCCCTTTTGTTCTAGTAGAAATTATTTTCTTAAGTATTTTTGCAGATTCTACGGGATAAAATACACTAGATAACTATTTCATATTAAACATACGAGGAAAGCCACAAACATAATCCTGTTCGGTCCATGTTGGATTGATCTGTACGTATAAAAGAAACAAATGGCTGATAAAAATCAGGTCAATTTATTTGTGTCCCAAATAAAAGTTGTAACTAATAAAAACATATATTTTCTTATCTTTTTATTTAAAGCGCGTTATGTTTAAACATTTTAATTGTTGTAAGAAATTTATAGTTTAAGGGGCGTCCATCAATTACGTAAGGATATTTTGGCGATTTTTGGTCCCCCTTCGCCTTGCTGTGATGTTGTAAGTTTTCACTCGACTTTAACCCTCCCCCCAATCCAACGTGAGATATTTCAAAATGAGTATTTGTGCTTAGTTGCGTTGGATTTATTTAAAAAAATAAACATAATTTGCTTAATTTTATTTTATTTAAGACTAGATAAGACTAGCATTTAAAACTACTAGGAGGAATCGGCGCATGAGTACCGAAAACTATTCCACCTCAATTTTTTTATACGATTCTCTTTAAATTGCCCTACTGATATATAAATGCATGTTGCCATGGGGCTACTTGGTGCCCTATTGTATAAACCGAAATTATTTAAACAATTGCAAGAAATTGTTATTTTTTAACCGGACATTTTTTTTCATATTCTTTATTGAAATACAAATAAAAAAGGTCCTATGACTTTTTACGATAAAGTTAATATTTTTGGAGATATGAAGTTTTTTAAGGTCGAAAAATCTAAAATTTGGCTACTTTTGACCCATTAAAAATATATAATAAAAAATATAAAAAAATATAGTATATAATATCCTTAATTAGGATTTGAAAAAAATGTATTGCTTATACAGGTTTTTTGATTGTTTATTAGGCGCGCTCACAAGTATGCGTCCCTTACGATATTTAGCGCCGCTCCGTCTCTCTGACTCATACGCTGTGTTTTGAATCATTATTTATCATTTATCTTAAAAACTTGTAACTTTATCAACATTTTTCAGGAGAGCAATATTATTAATAATTTAATTACCTACAATTTGTTTTTTTAAGTTTTTTTTTTCTGAAATCAATCTTACAGAAGTTATTGGAGCTTTATTTTATTTGTAAGCGCGCTTAATAAACATCTAAAAAACCTGTATAAACAATAAAAAAATTTAAATCTCAATTTACTATTGTCTAAAAAATTTATTTTTTATATTTTATTACTTTTTTAATATATATTTTTCATGGGTCAAAAGTAGCCAAATATGAGATTTTTCGAACTTTTAAATATTCATATCTCCAAAAATATTAACTTTATCGTAAAAAGTCATAGTACCTTTTTTATTTGTATTTCAACAAAGAATATGAAAAAAATAATAAAAAATAACAATTTCTTGCAATTGTTTAAACAATTTCGGTTTAAACAACATGGCACCAGGTGGCGAAATGGCAACATACATTTATATCATCAGTAGGGCAATTTAAAAGGGATCGTATAAAAAAATTGAGGTGGAATAGTTTTCGGTACTCATGCGCCGATTCCTCCTAGATTATAAGAACATAGTCCAGAATCACAGTTTACAAATATGATTGTGTAAGATTAGCTATATTTTAGTGGAGAAACATATTTTACTTATTTTAACCCAGCTTTCTCAAAATTGTACACTGTTTCTTGCGGAAAAAGTTACGGTCGACCCCCTTCCTAAACGCCCTGAATTAATTGACGCCCCAAAAAAAATTCAACCTGTATATATACTGCTGTTAAAAACATGAATTTAATCCAGTCACGCCAGCATACAGTTTCCCAAATTGCTAATGCATGTATTGAAATATTGCCTATCACTGGGTTACCCCATTTGTTGAAATACTGACTTTGTGTGTATCTTGCATACCATTCCTTTAATAATAATTTAAAATTGCACTATTGGCGTTGATTTATTTTTAAACTTTAATACTGTAAATACGCATGGAATAATTAAAACCTTTATACCACTTTATAAAAACTTTCAAAAATCACTCACCAGTGATGACTAATCTTCCTTTTGTCGCACTAAGTCGGGTTTCACCGGTAAGACGATGTTTCGTCCTGCATTGATAGGATTTGTAACCATCTTCAGGGCCGACATCTCGGATGTGAAGTTCACCAGAGGGAAGAACTAGGTATTTACTATCTATAGGTTGAAAAAAGTACTCGTGAGTAAGAAAATGGGTTCTTGTAATGGCAAGCATGACACTGTACTAAAAAATGCTCTTATTCCATCTCTGGAATGTCTTTAAACGCTGTTTTATTAAAAGAATTAATGTTAAAAGATCATATAAAATTTTATTTTATTGGATTTTTTTATTGGGCGCTTAAATATTTTTAAAAGTATTGTAGAAAAAAGACTAATAAACATGACAGGAAGTAGTGCTTCGATGAAAACAATTAAAATAAACACGTTGTGTAATTTATTTTAATTAGACTCGATAAAAACTGAAAGCCGTTTGAGACACTTAAATTGGGTTTAATTACAGGGACACCAACAAAATGTGTATCTGCTAAAATAAAATAAAAATGTAATAAAAACTGGATATTATACATGGTGGCCCAATAATGCGAGAGAGATTCATATCTTAAATTAACAGAAAAAAATCTTGTTAGAAAATGATTGCGATGTTTGGAAGGTTACCTTTTAAATTAATTTGTATTATATAGGGTGATAAATTAACTAACAGTTATAGAAAACAGCTGAGGTTACATAAAAATAATATTAAAATTGCTATCCAAACGTTTACAGAAGTTTTTAGTGACGACATGCCTTCTTTAAGCTAAAAACCAAGTATAATTAATTTGAAGGTCCTGTATCCTGTATAACCGAAATAATAGTAACATTTTCAAAAGAAAGTTAAAGAAGTAAAATGTAACGAATATTTTTTGAGGTGTGTGTGTGTGACTGCTATTCTGGTGACAAATTTGAAAAATGTGACATAAAATGTCGAAAAATGTGTTTAGAAGTTAAACTGCAGAAAAAAAAGTTATAGAAGCAAACCATTTAAAATTTACTTTTAGGCTTATATAGTAATAAAAAAAAAATATATCAACATTCAAAAAATAATGATTTTTGCGACGTCCTATTTTTATAAATTATTTTTGTTTGTTTTTATTACTAGAAATTATTTCAGCACCACTTCTTATATTATTTTAAATAAAAACACTAAATTTATAGCTATATCATTAATAAAACAGAAAAAATAACCAAAAATTACTGAAGACGTATTGTCTTACTTGTATCAAAAGAAAAAACTGATAGCGATTCTTTAAAATTGTTAACAGTTTTGTTTAAAAACTTTTTTCCGTATTTTAACTTCTAACCTTATTTTCTTACATTTCGTATCACATTTATCTTTGCCGTCACAACGACAAATGTCAAAATATTTTTTAAGGTTATCCGTCATGCAAATGTATTTTTTGAAAACTTTATTTAAACTTAGGTTTCAGTTTTATTTGACCACCCTGTATATTCTGGGAAGCTAAAGGGTAATTAAAACGGTTTTAAAAAATAAATCTCGAGTTAAAAGTATATTTTTTATCAGAAATAAAAAAAATAAAAAATAATAAAGTTTCCTTCAGACAGAATATGTTCGAATACACTTTTTCATAAAACACCCTATAGTAATTTTGGCATGTCATGTTTTATAAAACTTTTAGTACCTCCTGTATGCATTAATGCTTTTTTTTAATAAATTTAAGTTTCTTTTTATAAAATTATGTATAAAATCGCCCATAAAATAAAGTTAAAATAAAATAAAGATAAAATAAATAAGAGCAAAACTTTTTACTATAGCGTCATTTGCCATAAAAAAAAACTGTTTATTTAAAAACTTTCATGACCGTACGGCATTATCGTTGTAAAAAAGCTTTTAATTTAAGCTTATTGACAGAAGCTTTAAGAGGCTTTAGGGAGTTATCGTGTTAAAAACGTTTACCGCTAACAAAAATAAGCATTTTCTATTTTAATTTAACTACATAAAGAATTCTGTATAAAAATGATTTAGTTGCAGGAATTGTTATTTTGATAACCCCAAAACGAAGGTACGGATAAATAAGAAATTTTTGTTGAAATTCATGGCGATATCTTAAAAAAATGTTTTCTTAATTTCCATGATTGCCTCAACAATCTGTTTAAAATTTAATTCTACAATAAAGATAACCGAAGACTAAACGCAAACAAAACTGTATTTCATATTTTTTTGTCATAGGGATAAAAAAAACTATACCATGAGTGCCCACAACTTTACAGATAAAATAGTATAAAATAATACCCAAACAAACGTATGTGTTCAAATACTCTTATAATGTAAATAGTTTTATTTACGGTATTTTTATACACAAACTAACTTCGCTCTTCCAGAATCCTGTTTGCTACATCAAAAATTAACGTTTTAACGCCGTAACTCCCTCGTAAAGCAATAAAGGTGCGAAAGCTCATAAATATGTCGTCTTGTAAGTCTCATTGACAAGTACAGAGCTTTTAACGGAAGACACTTAAAAGCTAGCACTCCTGGAGTAAATAAATTAATAATGCAGAGCGATCACAAAGGTTTTCATTTAAAATGACTAAAGATAGAGAATGTATACAAATAAAAATAACCAATTAATTTATATATATATAATATATATATATATATATATATATATATATATATATATATATATATATATATATATATATATATATATAGATATAGATATATTGTTCATGGTAAAATTGTATGTAGTTAATGTGCAAGTGTTTTAGAACTATTTTTAAAGTTTGTTTTACTTCATGATAACCTTTTTATCAATTGAAGTATTTGATTAAAACTGCAAGTTACAGAAATCGCAGCTTTTTGATTTATTTTATAAAACAATGAAGTTTCAACATTATCACAGCATATCCACAATGAAGGACTATAAAAAAGTCCATTTTTGTTATGTATTTAAAATAATGTTTTTTTAAATTAATTGGTTATTCTTATATGGCTCCAGGTGTCCCAAACTACAAATCCTAAATAGTAAGACTTATTTATGTAACTCGTCCTTATTTTTCCTTTAAAACTGTTTTGTGCCGATATGAAACTGAAATGATTAACTTCTTTTTTTTTCTATGTCCCTATTCAATCATCACACCCGATGTAAAAACGTCCATTTGGAAAATGTTTTCTTGTCATTGGCCGGTATATTTTAAGTTAGCAGGCCTATCGCCGATTATTTTAAAAATTCGTAAACAGGGAACTCAGTTTTCCCCAAAAACTTTCAGTTTTTTAGTTATTTTGGTGTAACCATACAAGTGCACAAACTGTAAGATCTTATAAAAATTATTTGCAGGTTTTTTTAGTCAGTATTTTTTATAAACACCAACCATTTGTATTTTTGCTTTTAAAAAAGTCAAAAAAATTTTCTAGTAAATAGTTATGTTGGTAAAAATACCAATATGATTCTAAATCTGAATTGCGTAACAATTCAACAACAAACAACACAAATCTCATCGAAATTGTTTATACTGAAGAAACGCACTACTCACGCACAAATTTAATGCTGTTAAAAACAATTCAAATTTAAAAAGTTGACGCTATTTAATTGTTTCGCCCATCATATTTACACCAACATATCTGTCGAAACAATCATAGATAATTTCCTTGCCTTTTTTTAAAAGTCAAATTTAAATATTTAAGGTTTTTTTTATTAAAAATAATGACAAAATAATCGTCAAAATTTATGCTGGTATATTATCGTAAAATTGTTTAGTTTTGCGATAACTACTATTAAGAACGAGGCCTTTTAGGAAAGCTTGTGCAGTTTACGAATTGGGTAATTATTTATAACTCAAAAATTAGGAGTTTTAAGACTTTACATTTCCGATCAAAGCCCCAAATAACCAATTCCCTTATTCTAAATTTCAATGAAATTGGCGATGGGCCCAATAACTAAACACCTGCCATGTTTAAGAAAATTTAAAAAATTACATGGGTTATGACTTCCGGAATAACCTGTATATTACTAAAATCAAAAATCCAACCAAATTTTTTCGGGTAATTTTTTTAAGTAATAATTATTAAAAAAGGACCTTTTTTATTTTTTTAATATAACAAAAAGTACTCTCTATATCACTTTACTCATAAAAGACCATTTGTAGAGAATTCAAAAACCCACAAAATGATTTTTGAAATATCCCGATCCGACCATTTTTTACCGAGAAAAGCCAGCAAAACGCTTAAAACAGACCTTTTTTAAAAAATTAGTATCTCCGTTAATTTTTAATATTAGGGGCTGATTTTTTTGGAAAATGATAGTCAATAGCATATACTTTGAGCTGCCGAAAGATAAAAATTGTCGCATTAATAGTTTTTATTCAATCGCACTAGAAACAAACTAGGCCCTTATCTTGCAAGTGCCGTGAATATTAGGCAAATGGTCCGATTTGCATTTTTAAAACGGCTTTTTAAAGTTGACATTAAAAGCTACAAATTGTATATCTCACATTTTCATATAAGTTTGGAGAACATTGTTAAAAATACTTGTGAAGTTAGCCGTCGAGCGAAAATTCGCTACCGAGACGTACATTCGCTGCACGGTCGACTCAGTACGTCTCGGTCGCGAATTTTCCCTCGATGCGCTAGCTTTACAAGCATTTTTAACAATGTTCTCCAAACTTATATAAAAATGTGAGATATGCAATTTGTAGCTTTTAATATCAACTTTAAAAAGCTGTTTTAAAAATTCAAATCGGACCATTTGCCTAATATTCACGGCACTTGCAAGATAAGGGCCTAATTTGTTTACAGTGCGACTGAACTGAACTGGCAATTTTCATCTTTCGGCAACTCAAAGTACATGTTATTGACTATCATTTTCAAAAAAATCGGCTTTTAATATGGAAAATTATCGGAGATACGAATTTTTGAAAAAAGGTCTGTTTTAAGCGTTTTTCCGGCTTTTCTTGGTAAAAAATGGTCGGATCGGGATTTTTGAAAAACTATTTTGTAGGTTTTTGAATTATCTACAAACGGTCTTTTATGAGTAAAGTGATATGGCCAGTACTTTTTGTTATATTAAAAAAAAACGAAAAAACGCCCTTTTTTATAATTATGGTTTAAAAAATTTCCTGAAAAAAAATTGGTTGGATTTTTAATTTTAGTAATCTACAGGGTACTCCGGAAGTCATGGCGCAGTCAGATATCTCTTAACATTAATTACAAAAAAATCTATGATTGAACTAAAAATAAGTCAATTTTCGCAAGTTAAAAAAAAAACAATATTATTATTTGCAAAAATAATATTGGTAAAATTTTTATAGACACTTTAAAATAACAATGAATAATTTGTATGTATTTACAGAACTTATTAAATCCAATTAACAGTTTTTAATGGGTTTCGATGTGGACCCAGATAAATATTTTAATATATAACTAAATGGGAATTTATTTGAACTAAAAATATTCTTTTGGGACACCCTGCACCTTTGTATACATATATAATATACTACCTACCAGAATATATTTTAAATAATCCACGTTAATAGTTGGGGTTTTATCTGTGTTTAAAATTTAGCAAATACATATCCACCCAAAGGTATTATTGCAGTAATTTTTAGTGTTTTCAGAATAATTTAAGAAAAACAGGTAAAAATGTTAAGGATAAATGTACAAATAATTTATTAAATATTTATAGAAATTAATATACCTGGATGTGGATATTTAAAATACATTTGGTTTAATCTACTATTACTTACTAGTACATAATGTTCAGCACTTCTTTTTCTTTAAATATATTTTTTTATTATCTCAATCTAATGTTTTAAAATAATTTCAATAAAAATAAATAACTGAACATTTTGTATTTTATGATCTCTACAAGAGTTTGACAAGGGAAAGATTTAAAGGCCAGGTAGAAAGTTTAAAGGATCGATGAGAGGAAGTATAGGAGTTCCAGATGTCCAAAACCTTTTTATTCGAAAGTGAAACGTTTGATTCTTATCCGATAAATACGCTTAGATAGAACGCTTATACGGGATTTTCGATAAATAGTTAACAGCATGGAATGCTTACTTTAAGTTTTCAGTTTTAAACCAGTAACTACGAATTGATTCAGTTTTATGTTTAAAAACAATTAAACCTATTATAAAAACGTTTTTTTTTTACTTTAACATAATATCTAATGAATTTTTAATCCTACTAAATCTTAAGTTATTCTTATTCTTATTTAAATTTGCAGGAAAATATACTGGAAATAAAGTTGTGCAGCCCGGCAACATAATAATTTTGTAAGTCAACTTGCTGGACTTACAATTAATAATATTAAGTGCAGGGTCATTCAACGAGGACTGAAGCAAGCCATATTTGTGGCTTTTTTTGATTACAAAAATGTATGAAATAACCATCTTGTGTATTTTTCCCATAGAATCTAAAGGAATACTAAAGAAAATGACTTGAATTGAATTAAAAGAGATACGACTTAAAATTAGGATTTTCTTAATGGCACATTTTATTTATTGGTTTGTTTTTAAAGCGTCTTATTTTTTTTTGATACGTTTTAATAAAAAAAGATCCTGTTGGACTTTTAACATCCTCTACAATATTAAAAATTATTGCAAAGGGTAATTAAAAACATATAAAAATCAATAACTTTTTGCACAGATCATGAAAACTAAGTATCTAGAAAAAGCTAAACACTTTTCAATACGCTTTAATAAAAATTATTTCGTATTTATTTTTAGTAATAACAAAATTAATTTAATCACATATATTTTATTTGGACCAATGAATATTAATAATAGCAAGCTTTTTTGTATTTCAAGTATTTATTGTTACCATTTTCTTATTTTTAATTCAAATCGCAAATTTTTCATAGGAATTTGATTAATTCTGTTGTTACTAAACATATATACGAAATCCTTTTTGTGGAAACGTATAAAAATGGAAGTTTCTAGGAACCCACCAATAAATAAGATGTTTCAATGAGAAAGTGTAAATTTTAGATCATATTACTTTAGATTCGACGGAAAAAGATAGGAATCATAATTTTTTTAAGTATCAGGAGGGCTACACATATGGTCCTGCTCAGTCCTCACTGTATGACCCTCTATATAAGAAAAAGTTTCTATTCGATTGCAGAAAAAATTATAGGCCCAATAACTAATCCATAAATTTTTATTCATTTTTGAAAACAAACTGTTACAATTTTTGCTTTCAACAAGTTTTACTTTATCTTGCATAGCCATATTGGAAATTCGATTAATCTAACCAAATTAGCAAGGGGAAGCGGTCTTACTTTATGCCGCCGGGAAGAAAGCTCCAATAATCATAGTTCGGAAATATAAGCTTCAGTGGTCCAGTTAGAAATATTTTTTTATCGACATTGATTTTATTACCATTTTTTATGAATATATTTTGCATTAGTTGTGTTTGCCATATTTATGGTTCTTATCTTATTAAAATATGAGGTATAAAATAGCAATCTTGTGTCTCCACTTAAAAAAATGGTTAAAACAGAAAATGTACAATATATTTTTTTTTATTGGTACACCATACTTATTGGTATGTTTTTAAAAGCGTCTCATTTTTTTAATCCGTTTCAGTATAATATATACATATATTTTTAGAAACATAAAAATTAATGTAATTTAGAAAATAAATTTGCGACTTAAATTGGAAAATAGAAAAGTCAATATGGTGTTAAAGTATAGCCACTACATTAAACATTAAAATTATTAAAATTGTGTTGTTAATAATATAATGATTGCTTTTTCGAATATGTATTAAACGTGGAAATGACTGCTAGACTTTGACATATTACACTGTCTAACAGAAAAATCCTCCCTATAAAAAAATCGTGTGATTTGTAATATTTGGACTTATACTAATATACAACTAACCCTCAAATGTTTTTATTAGCCTCAGATTTCTCGGAAGGGTCTAGTAGAGGGGTAATAAATGGGCGACCCATTATTATGGACAGGTAGGTGGATCTATGCTTGAAATATCCCTTTAGTCGTTATTTTATAATCATTTAGTAAACATCTGTTGATTTTTCGATTAGATAGATCTACGTGTAAGAAAAATGTCTACGCGAATTTGTGTTAATAAAGCTGATAAATTCTGTTATATTTGTGGCGAAGTTACCGCGAAGGCGTACCAAAAACCGATATCTTCACTAGTAAAAACGGCTTATGAACTGTACTTTGGATGTAAAGTTGGCGATCAAGATAAGTCCTGGGCCCCAAAAGTGTGTTGCAGTTCGTGTTCGAGAACATTGACGGGATGGCTAAAAGGTACGCATAAATCTATGCCATTTGCAGTTTCAATGCTTTGGAGGGAACCTCGTAATCACGTAGATGATTGTTATTTTTGCATGACGAATATCAAAGGAATTACTAGCAAAACTAAGCGTAGAATTCAGTATCCCAATGTTCCGTCTGCAATGCGACCAGTACCCCATGACAATTCATTACCCATTCCCCAACCACCTGAGAGTTACACGCTTGATTCGGAATCAGACTCTCGAAGTACTTCGCCAGAAGCCGGACCAAACTACATCCCTAGTTCCATTGATTTGCCCTATACACCTCATTTAATCACTCAAGGTGAATTGAATGACCTTGTTCGTGACATGGACCTCCCGAAAACAAAAGCGGAACTTCTCGGATCCCGCCTGCAGCAGTGGAACCTCTTGGAAAAAGGAGTTAAGGTGTCCATCTACAGAAAAAGGGAATCTACTCTCACAAATTTTTTTGCAGCGGACGGTGATTTAGTATTTTGCCATGATATTCCTGGCCTAATGGTCGAACTGAACTTACCATATACGCCCGATAAATGGAGACTATTCATAGATTCGTCTAAAACAAGTCTAAAAGCTGTTTTACTTTATAATGGAAATGAACATCCATCCGTTCCTATAGCTCATTCGGTAAATATGAAAGAAACATATGACAATCTGAAGATGATACTCAGATGTATAAAGTACGAAGATCACAAATGGAATATATGTGCAGATTTGAAAGTGGTAGCGTTATTGACAGGACTGCAGTCAGGATACACAAAATACTGCTGCTTTTTGTGTGAGTGGGACATCCGTGCAAGAGACAAACATTATAAAATAAAGGTTTGGCCTCCACGTAAAAAAAATAGAAGTTGAGTTAAAAATTTGACCCGAGAACGTTAGTTCAGAAAGAAAAATATATTTACCTCCACTTCACATAAAGTTAGGATTGATCAAAAATTTTGTAAAAGCACTGGATAAAAACGGAAATGCTTTCAACTATTTAAAAGAGAAATTTCCACGTATAAGTGAAGCCAAAATTAAAGAAGGAATTTTTGTAGGCAACTCTTTAAAGATGCCAACTTCACGGACATTTTAAGTGACCATGAAAGACGGGCATGGAATGCATTTGAAAGTGTTTGCAAAAATTTTCTTGGAAACACCAAGTCAGAAAATTATCGTGAACTCGTGGAAGAACTGCTCACGGCCTATCATATTTTAAAATGCAACATGTCCCTAAAACTTCACTTTCTCCATTCCCATTTGGACTTTTTTCCTGAAAATCTAGGAGCCATATCGGACGAGCATGGGGAACGATTTCACCAAAACATCGCATCGATAGAGAAAAGATATACTGGAAAGTGGACCCCGAAATATGTTAGCCGACTATTGCTGGACCCTAATACGAGACACATCCAGTCTTTCTTATAAAAGGAAAAGTTCAAGGAAATGAATATTAAAATAAAATAACACTTGAAAATGTTTATACTGAACATAAATTAACTGTTACTAAAATGTATCATACCTTTTTATTTTTTAAATTAAAAAATCAGTATTAAAGTGAGTTTTTATTGAATTTTGCTTAATATCAAAACATGTGTCTCTCCCTCATTATTGAAGGCTGATATCGAAAATCTGAAGCCAGATCTGGATTCAGCAGGCCAAAATATATAAAATCCAGCCACAATCATTCCAGGGAGGCAAAAAAAGTTTTAGAATGTTGGTCAGTGTTATTGACTCTTCGTGTTTTGGCATTTCACGTATTTAGTGTTATCTTTTTTAATTTTTAATTTAAATTCCAAATGTCCTATATTAAATAATTTAATTTGTTTTTACTAAAAATGGCTACAAATCACTTTTTTGACGCACAGAAAAAAACAGGACGCTTTCAAAAATAAACCAATAAATTGGGCGTTCCATTAAAAAATGTTTATTTTATGCTATATATCTTTTGTTTTAATTAAAATCATTTTCTCAAGTCATCTTCTGGTTTCCAGGTCAAAATATAGAAGGCGGCTATTTTACTTGTTTTTAATATGAGGAATGCCACAAATATGTCCCTGTTTAATCCAAGTTGGATGAACCGGTACAATCTTTATTTTCATTTGGTAACATGTGGCTTATATAGAATTCATATGCTTTGTCTTATTTTCTCTTTCAGTTTCTTTATTATATACTCTTTATATTTAAATAATTTCTATTTATTTTTATTCTCTTTTTGTAGTATTACTTTTGAAAATATATTTCCTAATTTACCCTCCCAAAATCAACAAATAAATGTACTTTAATTTTAAAATCTGTCAACAAGTTATTAAAAACATTTAAAAGTTAAAAACTTTACTTATAGAACATTAAAACTGGGTATCTAAAGAAAAATAAATACTTTCGTCCTAAAAAATGTTCGTTATTATTATCACACCGATTTGGAAATAAAAAAGCGGTTTATTTGTGGAAATGTCATTCACTCTCTGTTTTCACGACCTATAAATTTAGAGAAAAATCGTTTATAATTTAGAGTTATTTTAAAGTATATAAGGATACTGGTGTAAGCTATTATTAAGAAAGAAAAGCTTCACATTACGAGAAACAAATAAATCAAATTTAAAGCTACAAAATTATTTTCGGTTTAAAACCGCTCAAGTGTTTTATATTAATTTGTTTGTATTCCTCTGTAGCATACTGACACCCGAACAAAAATAGATTCATAAATGTAAATGGCCCTAAACATATTGAGCTAGACGAGAATTCTTAAGAAACAATATTACTAATAATTGTATACAGCACAAGCAATATGATCTGGAGTGTCAAATTTGTGAAGTACTATTTTAGGAAGTTAGTTCGTCGTTTCGGTAAGATTTTTTAGAATTTTTGTTGTCGCATACGATAAACGTTTTTATCGTAATTTAAAAAGTTGTTTGTTATAAAACAATGCTTTTTGACGTTTATGTGTAAACTTTACTGTGTGTATGTTAAGGCTAATCAACGTCTCTCTGAATGTTGCAGACAATGATTCGGTTCTGATCAAGTTACATAAAAAAACGAATTAAATAATAAATAATATAGCGCAATGCAAAAATACATGGTTTAAATAATTTTAGTTTTTTTAAAGAGTTAATATTCGCCCTTCTAATAGTTTGAAAAAATATTTTGCAGTAACATTTTTATAAAAAAGGTCCAATAATACTACAATGCCCAAAATGTTCCGCTTCGAGATTTATTTTCCTTGAATAGTAAGTTAACAAATCTACTTTGACTTTTCTGGCTAAAATATCGGCATTTTAAGTATTTGTTTCATTGTTATTCGTAAATATACATTTATAAATATTGGATTAGAAAGTTTTTAAGCTATTAAATCCCATTTTTAACTGTGGGTGTAAAATTGTATTTATCATTTATTTGGAATAACTTTATCTTCATTAATGTGACCCACTGCCTTTTAGAATTTCAAATTACTTCTTGTTTATACTTGCCATTTAAAATAATTGCTACACATTTAATTTTGGGGTTGACATTTGGTTCTATTTTTTTAAAATGCATTACCAAAACAAATTCATTAGAGCGTAGTAAAAAGTATTTAAATGCTTTTTATTTTTAATTAAGATGGGTTGCTAAAATGGAACGTGGTCGTACAAGTCTTGAAGAAGATCCACGTGATGGACGTCCAAAAATTGCATCAACACCAGAAGTTGTAGCAAAAATACGAGATACGATTTTGAAAATTCGCCAATTAACCAAAAAAATTTATAGAAGTCCTAGCAATTCCATTTGGCAGCTTGAGCAATATTTTGGCTAAATTATTAAGTTTCGGAAAGCCGTATACCCAATAGGTGCTGCATTCGCTAATAATGGAACAAAAACACTTTCTAATGCGACTTTTTAAGAAGCATTTGGAGCTTTCTATAAAGAATAAAAATAATTTTGTGCGTCCTTCATTCTATGAATGAGACTTGGGTCTACCTACACCATGATCCCGAATTAAAACAAAATGCTAATGAGAAGTGAGAACCCAGTGCTTGGGCCAAGTAAGTGTGCATCAATATCTTGGTATGAAAAAAAAAACTTTGTTTGTGGATAATCTCCAAACTAATATAATATTAAACTCTAAAAAAAGTTTTTTAATCAAGACAACCCATCTTTTTACATACCTTAAAAACCATGACTAAAATCAGTAAATTAATGTACGAATTGTTGCAACATTCACCCTATTTGCCAGAAATAGCTCCCTCCGATTTCTAAGGATTTTCACATCTCAAAAGATGTATGAGTGAAAAACGATTAATATCGAATAAAGAGCAGTTTTTCGGATTCTCACTTCAAGGATGATATACATAAATTAAAACATCGCAAAAAAATGCATTTAAAGGGCAGAAAAACTATATTGGCACAACTACAGATATGCTAAATATCACTGTTAAAAATACTGGTGTTTTTTTTTATACCTGAGTATTAAATGTTAATATTAATTAAATTAAATTTAAATTCACAATTCCTTAAAATTTTAACTCTTTACTAGTTCATCGAACAAGCATGAGGATGGTCTCCCGACAAATCCTAACAGCACCTTTCTAGTAAATTGATAGGTATGTCAATGTTTAAAAACTGTTGATTTTGCTTTTCATATTCTATATCCCGCCCGACAATGGACACCCCGTATAGAGTTCTACAGATTAATTTCCCTTTTTTCATTTTGAAAAAAAAAATATTCGAGAAAAGGATTTAAAATTTTACTTATAGTAGGACAATGCCTTTTAAAACATTAATATGTCACTTCCGTTAAAAATATTAAAATTTTATCCACTATATAAATCA